>JAYXIM010029197.1:0-226260 GCA_037575425.1 Anastrepha fraterculus
GGAGAAAGACTTGGCTTGACTTGAAGTTTCCATCGACTGGCAACCGCTATTAGAAAAAAATGTTTCTACCATTTCATCGGTCTCCGTAGCCTGTACCTACCGTATGTTAGCAACTCACAGGCCCATTCGGCTATGGCGGGCGCAATATTACACACTGCTGCAGTTTTTCTTCCATTGCTCACTTTTGTTGATTGTTATTCTGCCTCTTCAGCTGAGCAGCATCTCACAGTTGGAATGATGCAAATCACCTCGACAGCTGTTTTAGTCATTCTATACGCATTAAAGTGTTCGGCACTTATTCCACTTGTTTCTATGCGTTTAATTTTTTATTTTTTTTTTTCTTGCTTTCAGTAGTTGCCTGTAAAGTGCCCTTAAGTTGATGATTCCGATCGTTGATGACTTTTATGGATTTCAAGTGGTCGTAAATGGGTTGTGCAGTCGTACCTTCATCTTAAAAATAAATGAATTAAATATTGCCTTCATATAAAGGGCGGTTAAATTTCAAGGGTCGATGTTGAATGTGAACCACACCTAAATGTCAACGACACCGTTGGACTTGTTTCTTTGGGGTTATTTGAAAGAAAAGGTGTACGTCGATAAGCCAGCAACAATTCAAGAGCTAAAGGATTAGATAATTCGGCACATTAACGGCATAGAACCTCAATTTGGACTCAGCGTCATCGAAAATTTGGACCATCGGTTGGAGGTGTGCCGCCAAAGCCGCGGCGGCATTTGGCCAACATTTTGTTTCATGCGTTATTGAACCGTACCACTGTTATCATAATAAAGAGAAATAACAATAATTTCCTAAAAAAATTGTATTTTATTCAAAATCAACACCGGCCCTTGAAACTTAACCACCCTTTACATCTGTATTTTTTGATGAAACCACTTAAGTTGCAATGAAGTTTTTATACAATTTTCACCCAGAGGATGATATTTAAGCGTAAAAGTGCAAGAACGTTGAACTTCTTCTTCCTTATACGAAGCTACCGTGGACATGACTACTGACTTTGTGCAAATGCGAACTATTCGAAGTAATGAATAGAACAACTAAGACTAAAATACAACTTTTTAATAAATACACAAATATATTAGCGACTGAAATGATGCATTAAAAAAAAGAGATATTTATATAACGAAAAATATAGCTGATAAAAATATTTGATGATATTCGAATTAATTTTGACAAAGTAAGTCCCCCCTTCTTTGTTTACAGGCTCGCGATATTAAATTGCTTTATTAATTGCCCAGAATCGGTTATTTTCATTAAGTATAATTTTGCGTGGCCACTAAAATAAGTAAAGAACCTCTAGTCGATAGCTCTTGCATTATAACTAAGTGCACAGTTGAGGAGAAGCGTTCGCTTGTTGTCCACGCTGAGTCACTCTTAGTTACAAATGCCCTTAAGCCCAAAAAGTGCACAGAGCGACGTGGTGGTCAAAAAAACGACTTGCACTACTGATAATTTAAATGAGACACTTACCAAGAGGAATCCTTTTAAGTTATCAAAAACCATTGCAGCTGAATCCAACAACGTAGTATCAGCGAGCACTGTACGTCGAAGATTATACTACTTGATCCTACTTGATCCTAGCAGGCAGAATAGCTCATAAAGAGCCTCCGTTGAGAAAAGCAAATTTAAGCAAGAGGAAAAGTTTTGCTCGAGCGCACAAGTCAAGGTGTGGACCAGAGGTTATCCAAAAATGGTTTAAGATACTTTGGTAAAAGAAATGTCGGATGGGCAAGAATTCTCATCGTAGCTCACAAAAAGAAAAAAAAACAGTCAAGCATCGTGGCGGCAACAAAATGATTTGAGGGGATTTTTCTCTTGGTATGGAATAGGACTTATTTACCTCATAACAAATAAAATGGACAAATTTATTTGCAAGGATATATAATATTTCAATATATAAGTCGATTTATGAGCATTCAAAACATGTTGCAAAATATTTATAGCAAAGTTAGTTGTTAAATTGGATAGGCTCTGTAACCATGTCATAGTCGTTGATTTTTTTTTAATTTTTTTCTTCGTTGATAGTATTGTTTGTAGTGGATTTTCCTAAACTATTAGTACTTTTTGTTGAGAAAGCAGTTTGTAAAATATATTTTTCTGCTGCTGGTTGTGGTTGTTGTTAATATTGAGATTGGAGTGAGTTGGGATGTTAATCTGTGATGAAAAGGATATGGAAGAAGGGGAAAATGAGGGTAACTTTTTGGAAGCGACTGGGTTTTCAAAATAGTTGTTGGTTTGAAGGGGTAGCTGGGCATGGACATGGGTTATGTTAAGGGATTAAAGGCAGTCAGAGGCCCGAAAAAATGATGATTTTCAATTTTTTGCTAGTCATTTGCATTATTTTATAAAAATAAAAATATAGCATTAATACCTCATGTTTCGACTTGACTTTAGCAAAATTTCCAAAAAAAAATAATAATTGTAAAAGTTATCGCTGTTTGTGTGGAGCCCGTTTCTCAAGAAGTTCCTTGCGGTGATCATCACAAGTCCTTGGAGATTCATCTAAAATCAGCCGGACAGGAGAAATTTGTTTTATTAATAGATAATCTTGTGCCTGATAGAAGCTTCTTTTTCAAAATTAACAATATGGCGGCCTCAGGCGAGTTTTTTATGTTTTTCAAAAGCAGAATGAATTTTATTAAAATCTACCAAGCGATTTTTAAGTCACAATGATCTCCAGTTCAGAAGACATAGTTTTGAGAAAAACGCATTCAAAATTTTGCTCTCGAGCGCCCGAGCGCCCTTTGTAAATTGTTGAATAACTCGAAAAGCATTTGTTGGATTAACTTCAAATTGTCACAAAATATTTTTACAATATTACACTTTAAGAAAATGCAATAAACAAAATCCAATTTTTTTTAAAATTCTGACTACCTCTAATTCCTTAAGCTACTGCTTACATTATTTGTTGTAGTTGTTGTCGTGGGATGTGGTTTATAAGTCATTTGAATTGCTTTTGTTGCTTCTTCCAAGATTTATATTACTATATTCTGTGTGAATTCTGTGTTAGAGGATTTATTGACAGCTTCGGTAGCTTCGGGAAAGATAGTTTTGAATATTATCTTATGTTTTATTATCTCTTGTCGTTTTTTTGTAAGTAGTGTAGTTTTTGTTATTTGAGCGGTGCCGCTAATTGCAGTTGATGCGTTCCGCTTTGTTGCAAACGATAGGCTCATGAGTAGGAGGAGAGCAGATAACACATTTTTGAATGAGAGTATATTCTGTGGTGGGGTTAATCATCAGCAAAGCAATGAACTCCGCTAAAAGAGAGACTAATGCGGCCAGTGCGAAAAGCAACAACACGCTCTAGCAGCATTCACTCACTCACACTTTTTCGGTTGTCTTTCTCAGATTGACAGTTAGATTTTGCGGGATGACCTTTCTTTTTTTTTTTTTCTTTTCTCTTACTGGGCGTAAAATTATAGCACCAATAAGTAGTATCTAGTCAAAAGTACAATTCGAACGTATGTATGTGTGTACATATATAAGTCGCCGTATTGATTTTCACTCTTCTATTACTCTAATTCGAGTAATATTTTCTTTTCGTAATCACCAAACACACAAACAAAGCGCCAGACGATACTTGCCGAGTGACGAATATCAACGTGTTCGGTGCGAAGGCAAATGCCTTGTATCAAGGTTCTCCTGTCATATTCAGGCCTGTTCTACAAAAACATACCGGTTCGGAGTGAACAACAAAATCATACCTTTCCCCTCTTTTTGTGTTGAACAACAAAAAACTGCGAAAAACAAAAAGAAAAAATTCATGGTCAGCAGGCCGCTACGCCCACATAATTTCTCAAAATGAAGAATTAATTAATTACTGAACTAATCATATTTTTTATATGTAAATACAATAATTGAGATCATTCCCTATTTTTTGTTACCATAAAAAATTTCACATAAATTCTCATTAGTGCGTGAACACATGGATGTGTGCAATACATCTCCTGTCACGTACAAATATGTTTCCACAAATTTATTTATTTTTTATTTCATTTGTGTGGCATACATGTTTTTCTAATGCTGACAAATTGTTTTCTTTTTCTCTGCTCAATTTCGGCAATTGGAAATAAACAAGCCAATAGTGAGCAACAACAATGTTAACAACAAATATGTTACAATAACAAACACATTATTGGCTAGTCAATGGAAAAATTCTAAACGAATTTCAAAAATTTAATTGTAATTTTCGAAACATTCAAAAAATCTAGATGCTCTACGATTTTGAAATTTTTATTACAAAACACTTGAAATGTTTTGGGTATTCATATACAGCAGCCAACAATAAGCAATTAAAGCAGCGAGTTTGGTTAAATTGAAGAAAAAAATCTTCTATTGCACGGCAGCGTCGAAAGATCAGAGACAACAAAACCGCTGCGGTCGCATTGGCTGGCTTCGGCTTCCCCTTTTTCGCCTCGACGCACAGTGGACTGTAGTTGAACAAAAACCAAAAATTTGGTAAATAACACATACATACTCGCATGTGGTGTAAATTTAATATAAAAAAGTTAGCGCTGCGTTTTTTTGTTTATTTAACAATTTTATAGTTATTTAAGCTTTAAAATATAAAAAGTGAAAACTAAAAAAATTAAAAATAAAAAAAATTAAAATTAAATAAATATACAAAAAGACTAAAAAAATAATTAGTAAATAAAAGATTAGTAATGAAATAAATAAAGTAAAAAAAATATAATAATAAATAATACGAATTGATGAGTTAAGAACAAACATTATTTTTTCGATTGACGATGGCTTTTAGTAGAAGCTGCAGCAGCTCGAAGGAACTTTTTTTTTTTTTTAGCAATAAAAAAGTTTGCCTGAAATGCCTTTCGAGTTAAAAAAATGCAATCAAAAAATATTTTTAAAACTAAAACTTCTATTGAGTATATAAGTATATAAATTAGGGTTCATTACTCTTTATTCGAAAAAGTGATGTTCCATCGAAATTATAGAATTTATTATATTTTACAACTTGCGCCAAAATATTTCGAACAAATATAAATATTTGGAATTCACTTTGCTGGGCCGTCGATTCGAAAATACCGCCAAAAAACTTGTTCATAAATATAATTAACCACCGTGAAAAGAATTGTACATTCTCCTCAGATGATGGAAGACTTTAACCTTAATAGGTCTTAATAGGAATTTAAAAAAAAATATTTATAGAATCGATTTTTGTTAACACCCTGTCATCCCCAACTGAATTAAAAAACCAAAAACAGCAAAACAATTTTTTTGGTGTGAAATGTCACTTTGACGACGAGCTTAAACTTAAAATTAAACTGTTTGTTTTGAAAGTGGTATTGGTCCGCTTTTTAAAAGAAATGAGTTAATGGTAATTTTGGAGGGCTAGACACCTTTCATTCACAGTTAAAATCATAATGGACCTCTATTTAGACTAGAATAACCCAAAGCAGTTTTGCTGAGCAATATATTTCTTTTGAAAAAAAAAACTTTTTTATTGAAATTATTATTGCTTATTTCTTCTTCAATGCTACTACCACCTGTTTAGTTCATACACTTGAGTACGTTTAAATAAAACTGTCATTAAAGCACTAAGTTGAAGGTTTAAATAAATAATATTATTTGCTACAACAGTTCAATTGCCAGTAAACAAAACGATAATTTGTCAATTTGGTCTGATAGTGATGGTGATAAGTAAGAGTAAAAAATTTTTTTGCGGGAATATTAAATTTTATTTGTTATAGAAGTAAGACCCATGAATATTAGAAGAGGAAGACGAATTTATGATTTGGATGACGAAAGCAATTTGCGCAATATTAATTCAAGATTTCTACAATCTAAGAAGAGAATTAGAATTCTGGAACTAAGTGATTCATCGACTGTCGAAGACGTTGCTACTGATTTTCGATCATCTTTTGAAAATAATGATCAGAAGATTAGGAAAAGTAAAAGGAAAAGAGGCGAAAAATATTATACATACAAAAACTGGAAATATTATTCCTGCTAAAAAATTCAAAAACAAGGATTGCAACTATAAGAAATTGTGCGAGAAGAGTTTTACAGAGAATTCGCGAATATCTATCTTTAACTCCTTTTGGGAAATGGGAGATTTTAACAAACAGAATATATTTTTGAGTGCAACTACTCAGCGTGTGCCAATAAAAAGAAGACGAGTCAAAAATTTGAAGGGATCAGCCAGAGATTGTAGTTCTGAATAATTTTTAAATATTGAAATGGAAAGCATTGAGGTATGTAAAAGTTCTTTATAGATACATTTGATGTATCTATAGGCAGACTACATAGAGCTCTCAAAGCAAAGATAATCGGAAATGACTTATGTGGAAAAATGAAAGGCTCTTGCAGAAAGAGTGACGAGAAACTTGTGGAAATCGCAATCGATTATATAAAAAGTTTTCCACACTATGAAAGTCATTACACGCGTTCTAACAATCCAAACAAAAAATACCTGAGCTCTGATTTAAACTTAAAGAAAATGTACAGCTTGTATGTTGAAAAGTGCGAAGAAAACCATTCAACAGTTCTCAGCGAGCGAATATACAGGAATATTTTTAAGGTTAATTGTAATTTAAGTTTTCATCACCCACATAAAGATACTGAAAACTAAAACTACCTCTGAGCCTAATGAAAAAAGTAGCCTTTTAGAAGAACATAGCCTACATTTGAAAAAAGCAGAACTGGCTAGAAAAGCTTTAAAAGAAGATCAAAACTTATCGTTAACGAACCCAGATAAATATGTATTTTGCATTTTCCTTTGATCTACAAAAGGTCCTTCCATATTCCAAATTAACAGTTTCTGTGGCAGACTATAAGCGAAACAAGTATGTTCTTAATGAAAGCTTTCATAGTTTTCATGACAATAGAATTCATATGTATACATGGGACGAAACTACAGCATCTAGAGGTGCAGAAGAAGTAGCATCTTGCTGTCTAAAGCATATTCAGATGATAACAACTCAAGATCATGTCATAGCATACAGTGACATGTGTACCGGACAAAATCGCAATATTACGCTCGCACTGATGTGGTTAAAAATTGTTCAAGCAGACGATAATAACATAAATGTTATTGACCACAAATGTTTACTGTGAGGTCATTCATTTCTTCCAAACGATAGAGATTTTTCAGTTGCGGAAACAGCTTTAAAGAAAATGGATCAATTATACACTGCTGAAGACTATTATATTGCAATAAAGACTTTCCGAAAAAAACAGCTTCATTTTGTATGAAATGACAAGAGAAGACTTTGTTTCAACCAAACCTCTTGAAGAGGCAATATCAAACAGAAAAAAAATACGAACAGAGAAATTGTTAACTGGCTTAAAATATGTTGAATGAGGTTCAAAACGCATGAACCTCACAAAATATTTTATAAAATTATTATGGAAGAAAATGCTCCATTTAAAACTATTTTTTTAATTGGAAAAAGAGGAAGACCAAAAAATTTCAGCACAATTAATACGAGTATGTTAGAACTTTATGAAACTTCAAGGAGCATAACTATAGAAAAATATAATGATATTATAAGTTTGTTACCTTACATACCACCAATTCACCATAAATACTACAATACACTGACTGTAAAAGAAAACTAAATTTAAAATATCTTCTTTTTTTTATTTAAAGATCTTAATGAGGTGATTTTCATTTTTATATTTTTATTGTTACTGAAATAAACTTCTAATAAACTTGGTTATTCTTGTATTTAAATGTCTTCGTTTTGGATTTTACTTTTTACATAGAAATCAATTTCAGGTAAGCTTAAGGTATATAAAAATATGGACTTAAATTTGTTCTGGTTTTTATTTTTTGTAATATATTATTTTTAAAAGTGGTATAAGTCCATGTGGAGCTAAAAAAATGGTCATTTTGACAAATAATTTTAGTAATTATTATTTAATAATAAAATTTAATACGTTTATAGAGTAAAAAACATCTTAATAATTTATTAAAGTTGGTCAGTTTTTTTAAATTGATTCAAACGCAAGCCATTAAATATTTCGACATATGAATAAATAAACTTATACTCCTTTCAAAAAAAAACAGCTCAATTGTTTGTTCCATAATTTACGTGACATCGATCACTTCAGCCATCTACCGAGAAAATATTATATGTCTTTTTCCCCAACCTAATATATTCCATTGGGTCACAAATTTCACCAATGATTTATATGTACATGCCACACTGTGCGCCGTATAATATTTTATGATGATTTCGTTCTGTGTCGTGCTTTATGTGCTAGCATTTAATCAGCATCTCATTTGTGTGCCCATTGTTTTTGTTGTATTTCATAGTCATAGTCATTTGACTCATTGTTGCTGTAGCTGTTATAAACAAAAACACATTTCAATTATTGCTGATGAATAGAAACGAATTTTTGGTTAACTGTAAACATTGACATTCAATGAGGTGTGAACTGAAACCCCTTTGACTTTTAGAGACTTTGTTGGGTAATGGGAAATGCGTTTATATGTTGATGAATTCGGGTGTTACCCTGTAGGGAAAATCAGCGATTTAGTATTGTATGCTCTCTTACTAACCACTAAACTACTGTTTAGTGGAATCTCACGCTATGAACTGCTTGTCAATTGACTTCCCCTCATAGAAGTTTGTCTTTAAGGGGTTACATTCGTCCAGCAGCGCCAAAAATGCGCTGAAAGAAAAAATGTTTTTAGAAGGGATAACAATAGAAATGGATATAATATAAATATAATAAATTGTATACATTGTTTATTGGTAGTTAAACTTTATACAATTTTTTTTTTTAATTTTTCTTTACAAAAAACTAGTATATAAAAAATCACGTGACTCAAAATTCAATAAAAAAAAGTTCCTCCACGTTCTGCATCATTTCTCCTTAAAATGTTGATGGATCTCATGATTGAATTATAAAAGGTTTGCTCAGTAAGCAGCTTTCTCGCTCTCTCTTGACAAATCGGCTCCCTTAGCAAGACACTCTAGAAATTTTGAGTAGAAGTGGAGGAAAAGCAAAATTGGTAAAGAAAAACATTTAATTTTCAAAACGGTCTGTTTACGTGCAACAACTCGCTTAAGAGTTTTCATCGGAAAGTTCAGGACTATGGTAGAATCACATGAAATACATTCCGCTTAAGTCAGGATATGATAGAGTAATTGACGCAATCCGAGATCAATGAGTGGAGAATTTACAAAGCTTTATTTTTTATGATGTGGTGAGTTAGACGGAATTCATATTTTGTTACTGTTACAAGAGTTACAACAGGGAGAAAAATTGGATAGTCCCGACGCGATCGGTAACATTGCATACTTCATTATAAAAAAGTTGGGATTAACGGAACTTGTTTCCAATGAGCCCACCTTCCCCTGGATGGATGTATTTCCGCTAATAACTTCTATTTGCGCCATTATTTACATTCAAATTTTAATTAAAATTTATTTTTTAAACCGTTCGCTGTTTGTTTCCATTTAAGGGGTTACATTGGTTTCGTCGGGTAAAAAAATGTCTATTTTCAATATTTTTTTCTATACAAACATTATTTATTTAATTCAAACTTTTTTCTTGTCTTATAGATACATATTTAGAGAATAATTTCTGAAATTAAAAAAAAAAATTTAAAATCCTCCATTGTGACGTCATTTCCGGTGACCCTCGAAAAAAAGGTGCATCCGCGTTGTCAGCATAACTCCTGACAGGCTCACCAAACATGAAAAAACAAAAATAAGTGCTTTAGTTAAGACCATAAACTCGTGCTTCAAAGAAGGAAAGAAAAAAAGTACAAATTGGAATTTTGGCAGACAAAAAAATTAAAATTTCGGTAAAATTTGCTAGACATTTTATTTTTTTTTTAAATAGTTGTAACTGAAAAAAAACCTTCGTTCAAGCACGAGTAAATTGTATCTCGAACACCTGTGTTAAATTTCATCAAGATCGGTTGAGTAGTTTTCGAGAACATTTGACAACCGACTATGAAAACACGGTTCCGAAAAAAACGCGTTGAAAGTCTCCGAAACTATTATTCGGATTGACTTGAAAATTTTGGATAATATTCCTGAGATGTTGTAGAAATTAATAAAAAAGTAAAATCTTTTTTGCTATCATTTTTACCAAAAAGGATTTAATTTGTTCCCCTTCTTAACTACAACCTTTTGTAAGGGAGTGTCAAAAATCGAATGTCACTAGTGAGCAAACCTTTACTAATTGAATCATGGATGGATCTGTAAAAAGTAAACAAAAATCTTTTTTGAATTTTGATTTTACATTTTGACATTTTAAAAAAAAGTATGCGTTTTACGTCATAAATGTCACATTTTAATTATTATATGTTTATGAAATTGTTTAATAAAAATATCAAAAATTCGGCTCAACAGACTATAGAGAAAACACTTTCGAATATTTAGAAAAAAAAAACGCATCAAAAAATATGAGAAACTGTATGAGTTCCCATGCAGACCGTGCCGGAGAAAGTAGTTTCGAAAAAAACGAGTTTAAAGTTGAGGTACGGGAGCGCGCGGGCCGCTCTCTACCTAGTAAATGGACTGTAGAAGCTATAATACTAAGAATTTCCGCATAAAAATTTCACAGTATATTCTTAAGATACTATACTTTCGACATATCGAAAACAAAAATTCAATTTTTTGAAAATTCTGGACGTATCTAACCCCTTAAGAAAGCCACCAGCAGACGTATTCAAATTGACGTCAACAATAACTGGCCATTGGCCTATCAGAGGCCCTGCTAGGAAGATTTTTTTTTAGCCAAGAGTTGTAAATCAAAATATCAGAAACATCATCAAAAGTGCCGTCACACCAATGGTATGCGGGGCATGCTTCCACTAAGACTATAACATTCCTCCTCCTCGGCTAATTTCCACTCTGACACCGCGGTAACATATCTTAATGGTGGAGCCACGTTTATGTGAATTGACACGTGTTAAGTGATCCTTTAAGCTGTGTCAGGAAGCTATTTTCACAACCACAAATATATAAATTTCTTTGTTTTTAATAAATTTTTTTTTTTGTTAACAAAAATTTTGTGATGTAGCCAAATACAGCCAGTTGAGTTTAAGCAGTTATGGTCTGAAAATCTTCCTAATCTAATAATAACATAAAACTGACCAACAAAAATAAATTGTTACATAACTTTTTCATTTGATAGCATAAACTTGCCCATTCTTTATGGAATGCGATTTCATTCACTTAGCAGCCTCGGCCTCGGCGCGTCTCCTGGCATACAAAGTTCGTTGATGCTCTCCAGTTCTACCCCAAGAAAGGTTAACCTGATATTCACCTTGAAAGTCTAAATAATTTTCGAACTATTGGTGCCTATACTTTCAAGTAACTCATCAGTACTTTCTCCCAAAGCAGGTATACGTAGTTTTATTATATGTCTATATATGTAATTGGCCCGTACACCCTTTTTGAGTGGTTGACCGAGCTCCTCCACCTTTTTGTGGTGTGCGTCTTGATGTTATTCCACAAATGGAGGGACCTACAGTTTCAAGCCGCCAGCATTTCATGCCAGAAATACACTCGGGCGACCGCTATTAGAAAAAACTTTTTCCTCATTTTGGTCTTTCACTGAGATTCGAACCTGCGTTCTCTCTGTGAATTCCGAATGGTAGTCACGCACCAACCCATTCCCCTACGGCGACCTCTATATAACATAATTTAATGAAATAATTTTGAAAGACTCTCCAAATTCAATCAGAGCGATAGTTATAATTAAAGAATGCAAATAACTTGAATATTTTAGCATGGCAAAACATTTTCTTGATAAACTGTCTGTATAAAGTTAAAAGTACCCGATACTAAATTTCAGAACTTAATCGCTCAGGCGCAATTTGCTTGAGGATGCCGATTATATTGACATAATCGCGCCTTAACAGCCGCGCTGTTAGTTCTGCCTTTTTCAAACTGGATAAAGGGGCAAAACGAATGGGTCTGGTGGTGAACGAAGACAAAACGAAGTACCTCCTGGCACCTCCTGGTATCAAACAAACAGTTGGTGCACTCACTCGTCGGCACCCACGTCACTGTTCATAGTTATGATTTCGAGGTTGTAAAAGACTTCGTTTATTTAGGAGCCAGCATTAACACCGATAACAATGTCAGTCTAGAAATCCGACGTAGAATATCTCTTGCCAACAAATGCTACTTTGGACTAAGTAGGCAAATGAGTAGTAAAGTCCTCTCTCGACGAACAAAACTAACACTCTACAAGACTCTCTTCATGCCCGTCCTCACGTATGGCGCAGAAGCTTGGACGATGACAACATCCGATGAAGCGACGCTTGGAGTGTTCGAGAGAAAGATTCTGCGGAAGATTTTTTGGACTTTTGCGCGTTGGTGACGACGAGTATCGTAGGCGTTGAAACAACGAATTCTATGAGCTGCTTTACGACGACACAGACATAGCGCAGCGAATAAAGATCCAGCGGCTTCATTGACTGGGCCATGTCGTCCGAATGGATACAAACGCTCCGGCTCTTAAAGTATTCGATGCGGATGCCTGGCGTAAGAGGTAACTAAAATTAACAGGGGGTTGATTATGAGCAATAACAATAACAATAACCGCACACTAAATACTAACTTCAATGAAGATGTGGAAACTGAAAGATCCCAATTTTGGTTTAAGGCATCTTTCTGGTCTAGAGACGTGAAAATTGAAGGCGTTGAAAATTGAAAAAACCCAATCGGTATCAATTAAAAATCATTTTTATTCATTAGATCAATTCTTCACTTACAAAAAAAAAAAAAAATATTTTTTTCAATGACAATAATAAAAAATTGCTTCCCCTAACGTATCACATGCCACGCGGCTACCAAAGCAGCAAAGGTCATGGGTATGCTACATAGATTAATAGCAAACATCGCTGGGCCAACACAGAGCAAACGAAAGCTAATTATGGCGGCCACAATCTCAATTCTTCTGTACGACAGCGAAGTATGGGGAATTGCGCTAAACTGCAAAGCGAAGCGCAGAGCACTGGAGGCTGTGCAACGAACAGCGGCACTCAGAGTTGCCGCAGCCAACCGCACTCTCTCAGACGCAGCAGTTTTCGTGATAAGCGAGCAGATACCCGTTGACCTCATGGTCCGGAAACGAATGGATGCGTGGGACTTCAAGAAGAAACAAGTCATCAATAGCTTCTCAGAATGGAGGTGCCAAACCATGTTGCGGTGACAAAGTCGATGGGACACTGAACGGAGTGGCAGATGGACAGCGAAACTTATTCCATCAATTGACAAATGGGTCCAAAGGAACTTCGGGTAAGTAAACTACTTCTTAACTCAGTTCCTCTCGGGCAAGGTAACCTATTCCAAGTGCATATACTGCGAAGCGCCGAACGATGACGCTGAACACACGTTTTTTAGTTGTAACAGATGTCTCGCGGAAAGAAATGCTCTGAGGGAGCAGATTGGCGGCATCGCACCGAGCAACATAATCAGCAAAATGCTCGAACGAGAGGACAGTTGCAACGGGGTAAAGAAATACATCGAGCACGTACTACGGGAAAAAAAAGATCGACCTCCACACTGTGCAACAAAGTGAAGCCGCACAGATAGAGACAGAAGAAGACGAGCCTATAGCATGAAAGCTGGCTACAAATATGGTGGACCCAGACGTGGGTGAATAGCATTGGTCTTTTATGGATGCCGTTCTGGGCACTCCCGAAGTAATATAGAAAGCAGTTTCGGGAAGGGTGTCTCCCCAGAAGGAGAGGAGGGATCGTTTTAGTGGCCAAACCATACGACGCAGTAGACGACGGTCGCCGTAAGTGCGAAGGCATTTACCCTACCTCACCCCCAAAAACCGAAAAAACAAAAAAAAACCACACTGGCGTAACTGATTGGGCTGCTCAGGTACGTCTTTAAAAAACAAATTCGGTCGATTATTCATCAGGAGATATGTCGCTTTGGTGGGTAACAGATTTACAAAAAAAAAAATGTTCTAGGTATTTTATCTGTTTATTGGGAAAACAAAAAAAAAAAAAAAAGAATTTTTTTTTCACGTTCTCGCTCTTAACAAAGAAATTGATTATAAAATTATAATTCTGCTACCCGCGTGAGCCACAAGTCTACTCAATAACATATTCAAAAATTCAAATCAATCGGCTCAGTACTTTTTGAGAAACTACCAACGCCAACTCGGAAAAAATAGTTTCGAGAAAAACATGGTTAACGCGCTTATACCTCGTCGGGCGTACTCCAAACCGGTCTCGTTTTAAAGGACTGTAACGTCTAAACTACAACGAATTTCGATATAAAAATTTACAAGTATATTTTTTAAAGTACAGGGTGGGCCACATAGTGTTTGCTTTTTGAACCACCTATTTTTTGAGAATGATAACAGAAATGACATGTCAAATGTGTTCATAATTTACTTAAAGGTTTGACATTTACGAACTGGGACGCTATACGCTTGAACAAAATTGGGAAATGTTGAAAACCTATTTCCAAAGTGGTGAGTCTTCTTCTTCTTTTCTGATTTTCACATCGGTGGCTACGTCAATAAGGAAAATTGTCGGATTTGGGGCTCAGAAAATCCACACGTTACTGTAAAGAAGCAAATGTATCCACAACGAGTCAGTGTTTGGTGCGGTTTTTGGTCTGGCGGCATCATCGGGCCAAATAAGCGACATGCTCAACGAGTTGTTTCCAAAAATTGAGAGGATAACATGGACGACATTTATTCCAACAGGACGGTGCAACTTGTCACACTGACAAAGTTACACTCGAACTTTTGGCTACCGTTTTTGAAAACCGAATAATCAGCCGAAATTCCGATATCAATTGGCCGCCTCGGAGCTCTGATTTAAGCCCGTTGGACTATTTTTTGTGGGGAGCCGTTAAGGACAAATGCTATGCGAACTATCCAGAAACGATTGACGCTTTAAAACACGAAATCGAAGTTGCCATTCATGAAATTGGAGCCCAAACAATCGAAAATGTGCTTAAAAATTAGGTTGGTCGAATGGCCTACTGTAAAGCCAGTCGTAGCAGTCACTTGAACGCTACTATTTTTCATTCATAAATGAAAATGTTCATTTTCAAAATAAAAAAAAAGTTTGAAAAAATATTGATTCGTTTTTTTTTTATAGCCGATTCAAAATGCAAGTTTTACACGGCTCACCCTATATAAACTATCACAATATGAAAAAAATCGATTTTTTCGAAATTCTAGACCAAAAAGGTGCCTTAACAAATACCTAATGAATGTTTCGTCCGGTGAGGCATTACCAAAGAATGCCATAGAAAATGCACATTTTGACAACGCTGTCACGAGTATCTATGACCCTGATGAGAGATAAGAACCCTACCCGAAAAGTGGGTGCCATCAATATGGCAGCTCTTTGGTTTAAGAGAGTTCAGTAAAAAATATAAAATTAAATTATTATTAATTTTAATTATGCTTCCACTTTTCATGAAGTTCTTTTTTAAATTAACTAATATATACAAATCCATTTGTGTGTGTGTTGGTAAATATTAAATTAAATCGAATTAAATTTAATTTCTGGCCATTATCGTTTATTCGTTAATAAAGTGTTTAAAATGCGTGCTGCAAACATATTTATCTCATATTTTATATGAATATTTAAGTCCTGGAAGAAGCGAACAATAAGTACCATACGCTGGCAGATTTAATTAAAAATTGAATTATCGCCATTGATCATCGCACTGCCTAATTGTTTGCGTTATATTGAAACCAGTGCCTTTGAGTACTTAAATAAATTCAAAATCAGTGTGAATGAATGCAAATTAATCGAGTCACAAATAATCAAATTATTGAAAGTGGAAGTTGCATAGCCGCATAAAAATAACTACTACACTTTTTTATTTGCAAAATTTTACTTTAAATATTAACCCGCACGTTTAATTTTCAGCCTTTGTTTGCTTTTCATACTCGTTGACAGGTTAGTTCTTGGCATAAATATTAAAAAAAAATACGAATATTTTTGATGACTTTCTTTTTTTTGGGAAAGAGCCAACCTTCTCATTAAATATGACATAAAATTTCATTGAAATAATTTTATAAATGGCTTTACAGCAACCCAACTTTTCGGTACTTTTCCGCAAGTTGTGGCACTTATCTCCCCAAAACGATCTTGGGCTTCTTGTTTCATTGCTCGGAACAACTCTGGCTGCTTAGTGTATTTTTTAGCCTTTACGACGCCTCAAAAAAATAGTCTAATAACAACAAATCGTAGTCAAATAGACGCCCAACCGAGATCACCTTTGTGGCGGATTATTCAATTTCTCGCGCCGGATAAATCTTTTGCTCCAATATTTTCTCCCCCCAAGATAGTCTATTTAAGAACCACGCATTAAAACAGATGACTTGTATTTTTGCTTACTTACCTATGTGGCGCTACAAATCTATGTTGGTTTTGGCCGTATCCAAACAGGCGTGCCAGCTGTTTGTGTCCCGCGCTCGCTGCTCCAGTTAGAAATCTCGAGAGCTGACAGGTCCTGCAGCACTTGGTCCTTCCAACGGAGATGTGGTCTTCCTTTTCCTTCCTTTTTGGGGTCCCGTGTCGCAGATTCGCCCGTCTTCTTACAAACGGCTGACATGGCCAAGCTTCTGCGCCATATAGTAGGACGATAATGATTTGCATTTCGTAGAGTGTCAGTTTGGTCCTTCGAGAGAGATGTCTGAAGTAGTCAATCGCCTACTGAGCCCGCAAGGTAAGACTCGGAGTTATTCTCTATTTAATCTTCAGGCTGGCGTAATTTTTGTTATTAATGCTGGTCCCAAGGTAGACAAAGCCTTTCATAACTTTGAATTATCAACACTGACATATCCTCACCATGTTGATCTCCTTGCCGCGGAGATGAGCCTTAACTGGGTATTTAAGCCCCATATCATTAGGACTAACTCACCACGAACTAAAAGAAAAACTCGATATGGGGATTGGCTAGGCATTCATTCGCGGAACGGCAGACATTGGCAATCCAATCACTATGCGGAGATCACCGAACCGATGATAGTCTCTTGTTATTCCTAACCCCAGCATCCCATTATGTCCTCTCCCTGCCCCCGCCTAATCCAGGGTGTTATACGAGAGCATACTTATTGGATAGTCTGCAGCCAGGGGTACCCAGCTGTATTATAACGGCGCTCTCCTGAAATTTTAGTCCGCCACACTCGCCACGCACACCACGACGAGTAGCCTGGATGCTTATAAAATGCTAAATGAACAAAAGAAATCCAGACTCGTCTAAGGCACAATCAAACTGAAAACTCAATCCTTCGAGAAGTTCAGGTCATTCGGCAGGAAAGACTACACATACCAGCGGTGGGAAGCCTGTGGCTAAGCCAGAGCCTAGCTCTCAACGCGTTCCTTGAGGAACCGCTCCCACGACAGCGAGGTCTATTGCTGGTCAACAAATTAATAATCCCAACTCTGTCTCAAGACAACTTGGTGATGACATTCCATCCACGTCTGATGCCAGCAGTAGACCTCTCTCCTCGCAACTAGAATCTCTGGGACCGAGGCATGCCTGTCAAAAGGCAAGCTGATCTTGCTGTCTGCAATACACCATGTGACACGGGAACTCCGGATGGAATAACACCACTAACAATGTCGGCAGCATCGGACCACATAATTCGTCCAATAGTTACTGGTGCCGCCCCTCTGACACAATCACTGCCCCGAGTAGTGCCCACGCCCGGGAACATATTAGTGCTTCTGAAAGGTACTATCATACCAAGCGATCAGGCTTCAGAACCCTGGATATACTGAAGGACGTCAAATAAGAGGGTCTGCGCAAGTCAAGCGCAGAAAATCGTGTGAAGGGGCATCGGCTGAAGCTGAAAGAAAGAAGGTGTCCGTCACTCAGACGACTAACATCATGATAAAGAAATATTTTACGGAAATAGCGAAAGAAAGCTACATAAAGCCGGAGATTTATTGCAGTTCCCTTGACGATGCGAGCAAGCAAACTGGGACTTGATAAACCGGAGTTTTTGGAATGTGTGCAGAAATATATTAAAAGGACATCCTATGCTATCAAAGGCGGCTTTAAAATCAACAAAGAGATGGCGTTTGAAGAGTTGTTTTTCCCGGGTCTTCTCCAAAACTTGGACCTATTATGGAGATCCAATCTATAGTGGACTTACTAGGTCTGAAGTCGCACTGATAAAGCCAAATTAGTTTGTGGACTATAGGCTTCCTTCTCTCACACAATACGCTCAACAGGGCCTTATTTGTGATCTTAAGCAAGCTTATCCTGCGGTAGTTTGTGCAAATCGCAGGATCACCTTTCTTATGTATTTTACTAGGGCAAAAAAAAAAAGGATTTTGGGGCAGGTTCCATGGTATTCGAAAGAAGAAGTCCGATACTTCAATATGTTGTGGATGGTTTTTTTTTTATGTGAAAAAAAGAGATTTCATAGATGCATAACCTCAAATATATTGCAAAATCGTATTATTTGCACAGCTAGATTAAAATATCTCAGAAACCTGAGCCACTAGAACAATTCCGATTTTGGCTTAAATTTCAGTACTTCAAAAGCCATTAAAAAGTACACCTTGGTTTCTAATCAAATTTCTTATCGGTTTGGTCTTTGAAAATTTTGGAATATTTTTAATATTTTTTCAAGCAAAAAGTGATCAACTTTGTAGGTTAGGTTAGGTTATGGTCGTAGTCGGTCTGCACGACCAACTCACTTACACCTTAAGGTCCGTTGTGATACCACTGTGCTGCACGGAAGCCCCATTTACTTTCCTTCGTGGAACCATTTTGTGGCTCTAATGAAGCTTATAATTGATCCCATCGCCACGCCAGACAGCTCTGTCAGAGAATTGAAAAAGTATTTACATAGACAACCTGCTCTGATTTTAGCTAGGGCTGGACAATTGCAAAGGAAGTGCTCAACTGTTTCTTCCTCTTCCTCATCTCTGCAACTTTTGCAATATTCATGGGAGAAAACTCCTAGTCTCGAGGAATGCCTGCCAAATAGACAGTGACCGGTTAAACAAGCCACGACCTTTGAGATATTATCTCTTGAGAGACTAACCAATTCCTTTTTTTCTTTTCTTGTTTATTTGTGGCCATAGTAGCCGAGCTGTTAGACATGTATCTTCATCTCTCCATGACCTATTGGCCTCTTGGGTAATATTGTTTTTAATTATTAGTTTACTTGTGGCAAAGGTATTCCAATATTCACTGAGCAGTTGAAGAGCAGTACCTTTTCGGGTTAGCTCATCAGCTTTACAGTTTCCCTCAGTATCTCAACTTCGTAAATATCTAAATCTAATATAATCTAAGTTTTTTGACACACCGCCTTTGTTATTTCAAACTCCAAGCGCCAGCTAGACCACCCTGTGTTTCTTGATATAAGGTTGTCAAAAAAGTCTTGCGGTATGTTTATTGAATTTTCAATTGTTCATAAAATTGGTTATAATAATGCGATTTTCTTCGATGACGAGTTCCCAACGAGATGCCAACTTCATAATGCCCCTCTTATAGAAGCTCGCTTCCCTATTGTCAAAAAACTCGGAGAGCCAATTTTCACAGGACTCTCTTGTGGACAACTTCCGACTACCAAGCTCGTTCGCCATGGACAGAAATAGGTGGTAATCACTTGGTGCGAGGTCCGGACTATACGGTGGATGCAAAAGAACCTCCCATCCGAGCTCCCGGAGCTTCTGGCGCGTCACTAAAGATGTGTGTGGCCTGGCGTTGTCCTGATGGAAGACAATACGGCCTCTGTTGATCAAAGATGGCCTCTTCTGCGAGCTGCATTCAAGCGGTCCAATTGTTGGCAGTACAGGTCCGAATTGAGCGTTTGGCCGTAGGGGAGCAGCTCATAGTGGATGATTGATTTCCCTGCCAATCCCACCAAACACACAGAGGAACCTTCCTGGCCGTCAATCCAGGCTTGGCCACCGTCTGGGCAGCTTCACCGCTTTTCGATCACGACCGTTTGCGCTTCACGTTGTCGTAAGTGACCCACTTTTCATCGCCAGTCACCATCCGCTTCAAAAACGGGTCGATTTTGTTGCGATTCAGAAGCGATTCGCATGCATCCATACGGGCAAAAATGTTTTTTTGCGTCAAGTCGTGTGGCACCCATACATCGAGCTTCTTTTTGAATCCAAGCTTCTTCAAATGGTTTATAACGGTTTGATGACTCATGCCCAGCTCTTGGCCGATGCTACGGCTGCTACTATGCCGGTCTCTTTCGATCAATTCAGCGATTTTATCGCAATTTTTGACGACAGGCCTTCCGGACCGTGGCGCATCTTCGATCACCTCTGCACCAGAACGAAAACGTTGAAGCCATCGTTGTGCGGTGGAAATGGAAACTGCATCGGGTCCATAAACTGCACAAATTTTATTGGCAGCATGAGATGCATTTTAGCCTTTATCGTAGTAGTACTGTAAAATATGCCGTATTTTCTCTTTATTTTGCTCCATGTTTGCGACGCTATAACTCACGAACGACTATAAGCAAACAACAATTAATCAAACACGTGTTAGCACGTGAAAAGAGCTTTCCAAAAAGCTCTAGCGTGAACCGATGCGACGAATACAACTAGAACTACGCGCTTGCAAAGACAAGCTTTTTTGTATGTATTTATATTTAGATTTTGTATCTATATGTATTTTTCGGCTTCTCTCGTCATCCATAGAGGCCGTTTTCGATCCTCACGCATATTAAGGGCTTGAAATATCAAAGTAAGGAAATTTCTTTTTCTAAAATGTCAGCCTCTCAACACGCAATGATGAACCACCAAATGCATTGCAGCAATGAAAAAGATCCCTTATAATCCTTACGGTTCTACGTTACTGGAACGACCCGGATTTATATCCGGCCAAAAACTATCACTCCAGTGGCATTTCACGTAAATACATGGGTAATATATGTATGTATGCTGCTACAAAAACAACAACATACCTCCTTCAATCAAAAACATTAAGGCTTTTGTACATCAAAATTTAATGAAAAGCGTGGTCAACACTACGCTTCACTTCAAAAACTTTTCATTAATTTTTTTTTTTTTTTTTTTTTCATGCAAAAAATTCAATTGTGATTTTCTCTTTATTAAATGATACGCTGATTAAGAATGGCCGCATTTTAAATATTTCGTATTCATAAAAATATATTCCAATACGTAAAAAAAATTAGCGCATAATTTAATTGAATTCGTTTAAAGTCCAATTTTACGCTACTTTTGTTTTAGCTCTTTGTTTTTGCAATTTTTCTAATAGACTAGCAATTGTTGCTTGCCCACCTTTTTCGATACACTTTTTTTACAGAACTGTAGGTATTCTCGCGATTTTCAGTAATTAACACAGCTATCACCATTCAAATATATGGAATGACAAGTTGATTTACTTTTTATACACAGATGAACGCTCACACATATGTATGTACATATATGTATATAAAGGGTGGTTAAATTTTAAGAGCCGAAGTTGAATGTGAACCACACCTAAATGTCAAGTTTTTTCTGCATTTCATTTGACATTTTCCAATTTCAGACTAACCCAATTTCAACCATGGAAAGATACACATTCGAGCAACGCGTTAAAATTATTCAGGCTTATTATGAAAACGGGCGTTCAAATCAAAATGCATATCGCGCACTTCGTGATTTTTTCGGTCTATTTAATCGTCCAGATGTGCGTTAAATCGGAAAAATTGTGCAAACGTTTGAGCAAACTGGGTCTGTAGGAGATGTGAAAACACAGATGCATGCTCGCACACCTCGTACTGCAGAAAATATTACTGCTGTTCGCGATAGTGTGGTTGAAGAGCCGTCCACCTCAACTCGTCGTCGTGCCCAACAATTGCACCTCTCACGCTCGTCTTTGATGAAGATTATGCATAAAGACTTGCATTTAAACGCTCACAAAGTGTAATTGACTCAAGAACTAAAGCCTCTTGATCATTTCAAGCGTCGTCAATGGTCAGAATGGATAATTGTATTCTCCTGTTCTGATTTTAAACTAATCAATAAGCATCGTGCTTCATATATAGGAATAGAATCTGAATAGCGGAAATTACGCAACGCAAAATGTAAGAATACTTTCTGGATTCGTTCAAATGAAGGATGTATACCCAAGTTTGAAGCGTATAAACGCAGGTTACAAAAGCTTCAGCGTAGAAGGGTCGGAGAAATTGGAGCTATAGCGCCTAACAAAAGCAAACATGGCGTAACATTAGGTAGAAGTAAAATTTATACTAGATGGAGTTTGACCTTTACGTTTCCTTGCAGTAGGCTTCTTGTGATAAGCCTGCGTCTTTTACGAATCTGAAGCTCTAACCCCGAGAGTTATTCTAACCTCTCATATTGAAGAGCTCCTAAACATTTCATTCGGGTTCTACCTAATGCAGGGCAAGAACATTGAAGGTGTTCAAGAGTTTCCCTCTCGTCTAGTTCATTGCAAAATCTGCAGCTATCATTGTGTGCAATTCCCATTTTAAATGCGTGTGCCGCTAACAAATTTTGGCTTGTCGGTATATTTACCTACTAGCAAACTCATCAAATATTACACCCAAGTCTTTAATTTCACTTGAGTGAACTGAGTACAACTTTTTCGTGAAACACATACGATTTCATGCATAATTCATGGCAATGCAATTTGTGTGAACTTTGGCAGCCATTTGAACTTTAAACGCAAACTTGAAGCTCATTGTACTACACTTGGATTCCCTTTTAATTTTCTTTAAATCTACCCGTTCTCCGAAGAAATCTGAGTATATCTTGTGTATATCTGAGATGCCTACTTTTTTATATCAGTTCAACCAGCTGCCTACAGTCACTTCTGTTTAATGACAGGAGGATTGCAGACAGTCGGTCGGACATGCCAGATAACATCTGCAGCCTCTCTCAGCCTGCCAAGTTCGCTTGTGGGTCGAAGTAACCCACGAATGCAGCTTGGTTCTCCGCAACAAAGTTCATCACTTCTCATACACCTCCGCCTGAAACATAGATGTATGCATTCCAAGAGCACTTTTGCCCTGCTGGATTCCACGTAGATACCACAGCCGGTGCCGTGCTCGGTCCTGGAACAACCCGTGGAATTTTGAAAGCAGTATTTGCCGTACTCTTTTTCAGAGTTTGACCACAACTGAGCCTCTGGCAGCATTACAATGTAGAGATACAGTACGACTTTTGATGGCATGGAGTCAAGGGGTATGGAGAGAATCGTTGGATCGAAATCCATGCCTTCTCTGTCTTCCAATGCCGGACAGGGGCAGTACCAGTTTCCATTGTGTTTCAGCCTGCAGATGGCCTTGAAAGTCTCTCCTTAAATGAAAGCATCAAGGGTGGTAGACCAATCAGAGTATCTAATGCCGGGCCTGAAGTAGTCGGAAAAGCTCCGGTACAACAGATGGCCACAGTGCGTTGTAGTCTCGATAATGTCCTCCTGACTCCCACGATTGGTGATAATAGGTCTTATCATAGCCATGTAGATCCATAGGACTTAGCTAGGAGAAAGGCCCAACGTTTTCCCGAAGACACCGTTGCACTGCCAGAAAGTTGGCAATGCCTTAGATGCCTTTGTTTCAACCTGTGATTTCCAAAGAAGTTTACTATCGAGGATTATTCCAAGATATTTGATTTATTTGGATAGCTAGATTGTGACTACTTTTAGCTTGGGCAGAACGATTCCATTAAGCTTCCTCCTTCTGGTAAAGAGGACAATACTAGATTTGGTGGGGTTTGCCGATAGCCCATTCGCACAGCACCAAGTGTCAATGATATCCAGAGTTTTCTGCACTCTTCTACAGATGTTTATAAGCGAAGGGCTCGTTAACAAACAGGCAACGTCGTTCGCATATGCTTGTTTATAGACTCCAGCAACACTTAAGGGGGTGAGTAGAGTATCGATCAGCATGCACCAGAGCAATGGAGCCAGCACACTATATTGGGGATAGCCACTATTAACCCCGGACGACACCAGCAGATCCCCCTCCGCCCGCACCGTGGCGATGCTTTGGGCTAGCATTGAACGAATCCAATTCACCAACACCCGGTCTACAACATGTATACTGGCAGAGCTGCACATACTGTCGAAAGTGGCATTATCAAAAGACCCCTCTATATCCAAAAAGATGCCCATAGCGTAGTGCCTCCTGTCGATCCTAGCAACAAGGTTTTGCAGTGCCGACTCGTAAGATTTTCCGCATTGATAGACATGATGAAATGGAGTGAGACGGTGAGTCGTTCGCGACTTTTCAGCATGAAAGAGGTCGTGCTGTTAGTTCTAAAGCTTTTGGGGCTGGTGTAGTCATCTCGCAAGCTTAGTGCTATGTTTTAAATGAAAATATGTGTGTCTTTACCTTTACTTAGGGAGGCATGGCAAATGGGAAATTTTGGGGCCATTTTTCTCGGCACCATCCAGCTTTTTGAACATTGCGTATTCCTCGTTTGCTTTTCTTCTTTTTAAAAAGACGTTCATCATTACTGCACTTCCCTCAGTACCGATTGATGTAACAGCTATCCGCAAAAAATGTTGAATTTTTATGTACCTTTAGACTTATTTCCTTCATAAAAACAGAGACCATTCAAGTGCATCCCATTTCTTGTTCCTACAGAAGACACAAAATAAAATAACAACATAAAAAAACAGGACCTGTTAAAATGCAATGCAATAAAATTAATTCACCACGCCCACATCAATGTCAAGCCGGCAATCTGCAAAAAAAAAAACCAAAAAACAGACTGAGTTTTATTACATTTACAACGAATTTTATTGCCACGAGTTGCACGGTAGTACGAGGAGCAGCACATAAAGCCTAAGCTCACTGACAGGCAGACCAGCATTAAACACCGTTAGCCCCACATGTATGTATGAATGTATGCAAGGACCCCGTTTCAAGGATATTTGTGCGCATTATTTTTTTCGCCGGCCTCCTGTTGCGGCAGTCGAACAAGCAAAGCAGTGTAATTATATGGAACTGAAATAAAATAACAATAAATGAAGTAAATAAATCATTTGTGCAGTAATTAAAAACAAACGCATATGTAAATAATGACCCCAACAACAAGCGAAACAGGCAACCAATAACAATTACAAACAACGGCAAACAAAAACGCACACAACAACACAACTGTAACAGTGATATCAATCATTTGTTGACTGTAGTTGACTTTGTTGTTGTCGTTTTTTTTGTTTTTTTTTCTTTGTGCACTTTTTATTGTTTTTACTTGCTCTCAATTTCGTTTTTATTACGCACAGTAGTGCACGCCCATTTCCTGCTAACTGTCATAAAATTGATATGTAAAAAACGAGCAGGCAACAAAAACCATGGAGGATGTGTATGCGTATGTGTGTGTGTGTGTGATGTGTATGCAAAAGGTCTGACAATTGGTGGAGTATAAATATTTGACTGCATATGCATTTGTATTTGTGCATGTCAGTGCTGAGACAATCGCATGCCCTCAGAAATGTTTATAAATACAGTCAATTGGATGTCAACTTTTGAACTCCAACATATGGCACAAATCCTGATTGCACACATAGCCACGCAGGCCAGCGACGGCAGGCAGACGAGCGACGGTTAGACATACACAAAGTGGTGAGCGAAAAGCAAAAGAGTGAGACGTCGTGGCTTCTACCAGGCTCAGCGTCTGTGCAGTGTCAACAAAGGTCAACAACAACTCAGCCAAAAACCAACGTTCAACGTTGTGGTGCTGTGACCTGAGTCACTGTTGTGCGGTAAAGTGTCGCGCAGGACTGCAGAGCATCCATCTGATGTGTTGTTGCTGCTTATTTTTCATATCATAATTGACGACCGTGACAACAACATTTGCGGCTGCTAACGTACTCGACGAACAAAAGCAAAAATGAAAGAGCACAAAGTGACAAGTCTCAGTTGAAGGACTCAGCCCTTTCACGGCGAAAAACACCAGCACTTGCTACATTCGCACGAGGGGTGGCTGATAAGTGCACGGCTTAAGGTACGCAGTGAATGATAGGTATGACTTAACATTTTTCTTATTTTGTTCAACATAACCGCCTTGAATGGAAATAAACTTTCAACTTTGCATTTTGGGCAGTTAACGCTGTATTTCTCTGAACTTCGAACAGATCTCTCTATCCGCAAACTGGAGTTTGATGGTCGTACCAGCGCAATCTTTCCGAGTAGGCAGGATTGGAATGAGGGAGAAATCTGCACTGAGGCTTTTACTTCTGAATTCACTGATGGATCCAAGGTGGAATCGGCACTCGGAGCAAGGTTTTCACTAAATCAGCCAATTTATTTATCCCCTTAAAATAGCCCAAGATGGGATCGGGAGTCGGTGCTGAAATTTCTTTGAATCAGCCAATTGTTCTATTGTATTTCCTTAATAGCCGAATGCTGTTAGAGTTTTTCAGGCAGAAATCTTTGTGATCCTGCAGACTTGCAAAATCCTTACGGAATGTGGGGACGAGGATTATATCAACATTTTTTCCCATAGTCAAGCTGCGATTAAGGCACTGACGACGCCATGGTGCATATCCAAACTGTTCAACTCCTGTAAGGAGGAGATCAAATCTCTTGCGTGGGCAGGTAACATTTCTCTGATCTGGGTTCCAGGACATAGGAACGTAGAGGGAAATGAAATTGATCATGAGCTTGCCACAAATAGTTCGACTGAATTGGTTTCAGAGATCTCCCGCCCAGCCATCGTCATCTCTACGACTGCTTCAACACTAAATCTCTTGGGTGCGCAGGTAACATTATCTTATTTGGGTTCCAGGAAGTACGAGTTGCTCTTAAAATTACCAAAAAAGGAAACTCTCAATTGGTTTCAGAGGTCTCCCCCCCGGTCATTGGAGTCCCCCTGACTGTTGCTAAAACGGAATTGCACAATTTATTTGTCAGAAAAGCACAGCTCAGATAGAGCTCCATTTCTTCGTTTGCTATTTCTAAAACCCTTTGGTCCCAGTACAATAAACGCAGGGCATAAAAAGTTCTCGGGACTTCACGCCATTCAATCTCCAAATTCGTAGCTGTACTTACTGATCATTGGACGATCGGCCCTCATGCAGAAAAGCTGGTCTGACCATTTAATCTCCATTTCAGAAGCTGTGAAGACCTTTCAGGGAAGGGGGCTATTGAACATTATCTTTATAAATGTCCGGGTTTTACAGCCAGATGATTAAGTTCAATGAGTTCTCCACCCTTTGACGGCTTGGGGCAGTGTTTCAACCTAAATCCCTTCAATCTTCTCCATTGCCTCAACAGCTCCGGTTGACTGTAGATATCTGCCCGTTGGAGGTCTCAAAATGGTATCAAAACGGCGCTTTAGTGGCAGTCTGGTACTTCAACCATTGCAGCTACCAACTTTTCATAAATCACAAATATAATGGCGTTCTTCTCTTCTTCCTGATTGGCACGGCATCGCTTAAGCGAGTTTGGTCGAGTTCAACATAGGACGCCACTTGGTTCTTTCTCGTGTTAACCTGCGCCAGTTGGGCATACTTAGGGAAGCCGATATCTTCTCCATCTAATCTTTCCAACGCAAAGGAGGCCTTTCTCTTCCTCTACCACCACCACCTGGTACCGTATCGAATACTTTCGCAGCAGGAATGCTTGGATCCAATCGGAGGATATTATTTAGCCAGTGGATGGATCTTTATTCGCCGTAAAGCTCTTACAGCTCATTGCTCCAAAGTCTACGATACCGGCCATCCCCAACGTCTAAAGGTCCAAAAATCTTCCGTAAAATCGTTTTCTCTAAGAGGCGGCTCATCGTATATTGTCCACGATCAAGCTGCCGCGCCATACGATAGGGCGTGCCTAATGAGAGTCTTATGAAGTGTTAAATCTTAACAATGCCTTTGCTCCACTTTAAAAGATTCTTAATATTTAAACATGTTTTATACGGTCGCCTTCGCCTACTTGTCATCAGAAAGTCTTCGTCTCCGTAACTATTTTTTGAAATCAACAAAAGAAAATAAAGTCCCTTGGATACAGATCCGGACTATGAGGGTAGTGAATCCCGTAGCGTCTAAGGCACCCCTCAAAACCCGAGCCGTATAAACGGGCACGTTGTCTTGCAGAAAAGGCATTCTGCGCACCAACTTTCCGCGTCTCTTGTTTATGACTGCTTCATGAGCCTGACCCAGTAAGTTCGCATAGCATCGCAATCTCTTTATCAGTAATTTAAAAAAATTCTCTCATTATCCGGCACCGTTTTGCCCATTTGAATTTCTTTCGTGATCGCCCTGCCCTTTTCACTCTCTCAATAAACTGTTGCTTGAACTCCTGATCATACCGACGAGACCAGCTATCATGAACGGTCCGTCACAACGTCATTGCAAGTTTAGTCCAAATTACTCTAACACATACATATGTACCCTCTCTTATCGTTACTGCTGTCGAGTGGTGTGAGCTTTCTCAGTATCCAACACACCGCAGTTCTTCTACTATCTCTCGTAATGGATTTCTTCGATCAACCGGTACTAAATTTTAGACTTTGTGTACATTTTCTTCGATCACTACCAGCACTGGGCGACCCCAGTCTCTGTTCTTAGTTGAAAGAGGAACGATTATTTTTTTTATAATCAAGAACCGATAGATTTTTTCCAAACATTTTACACAACCTAGTTCTCTGAACCGTGAGTATTTCCAGTTTGCATTGACGTAGCATTATCAGCCGCCCCTCATATGTAGCAGTTCGCGTGTACTATTTGTACTTTCACTATCGGCTGTGTCAAGATTGATGCATTACGAGCACTTCACTTCAATCTGAGCCTGGCATACAACAAATGTCAAATGTATAAAATGACAAGTTGTCAAAGTCTCAGAAAAGCATGGGAGAGCAAATTCAAGTGAGGGAATGCGCGGCAGCAAAAATATTTTATGACAGCAAACACAAATCAAAATAGATGCGATCAGCGGCAGTTCAGGCAGCAGGCGCTTGGGTGTTACGTCCATTGCGATTTCGCTGTGAACTGTGGCTGAAAGCGTATAGAGGTTTATCGTCTCTGCTCGGCTCGCAGTGAATTTTGGCAGGCTATATGGGAAATCAGACAGAGTCTAAATGTCGAACACAGTACTCTTACTCGATGCCATTGGTGTTTGAAGGCGATACTCTAGGACTATATGCAAGTGAAACTTAAAAATTGCTGAAAACACTTAATATTTCGAGATTTGTTCACCGCATCGCTTTTTCCCAAATGTCTGAAGTGGCAGAGAGAAAAAGAAGTGGTGGTCCTCGCGTGGTTCGAACGAGTGCAGCCATAAAAGCCGTTCGAGAAAGAATTCGCAGAAATCACCTGAGGCAGCAGAAAAGCATGTCCAGGGAAATGATTGTATCGACCAGATCCATGTCAAGACTAATTAGAGATGATCTCCGCATGAAAGTCTTCCGACCTTCCTTCGCTCAACGCGACATCTTTTGCCAACGCGCTTGATGATGTGAGCAGTTGCAAACAGGTTCTTCAGTGGCAGCCAGTCAACGGTTACGAGTAGAAAATATTATTTTCATAGACGAGAAAGTTTTCACTGTTAAAGAAGTTTTTAATAAGCAAAATGACAAAATCTATGGCAAAACTTCTAAAGACGCAAAAAATCTGGTTCGAAGGGTTCAGCGTGGTCATCATGCAGATGGTCTTGTGGGGAGCGTCTTGCAAATGCGTTACATATCTTCATTTCTGCGATTAAGGGATTAAGGCCGGGGCAAAAGACGATGAAACGCTGAGATGTATGCGCTTTACGACGACATAGACATAGCGCAGCGAATAAAGTTCCAGCGGCTACATTGGCTGGGTCATGTCGTCTGAATGGATACAAACGCTTCGGCTCTGAAAGTATTCGATGCGGTACCAGCTGGTGGTAGTAGAGAAAGAGGAAGGCCTCCTCTGCGTTGGAAAGATCAGGTGGAGAAGGACTTGGACTGTCTTGGTGTGTCCAATTGGCGCCGGTTAGCACAAGAAAGAAACGACTGGTGCGCTTTGTTAAACTCGGCCAAAATCGCGTAAGCGGTTATCGCGCCAATTAAGAAGAGAAGAAAAGTGTACCAGGAGGACGTCTTCGACGACATGGTGAGGCAGTTGAGCAGTACTCTCGCAATAGAGGGGACTCCGCTCAAGCCCATAGAGCAAAAAACCACCCAGCAGTGGCTAAAAAGCAATATTCCTGAGTTCATAGCCGCAGAAGATTGACCGTCTGCAAGTCCAGATCTGAATCCTTTGGACTTCAATTTTTGGTCCGGATTGGGGAACTTGGCCTGTGGAAGACCTCACAGAAATTTGGAGAGTCGCAAACAGTCTTTTGTTCGAGCAGCGACAGCAAGCGCTATGGAAACTGTGCGTGCTGCAATAGCTAAATGACCCAATCGTTTGAAGGCTTCTGTAAAACCAAATGATGACCATTTCGAATGATATTACCCTTTTTTTATAGTATTTACATGAAAAAATAAATTTAACTTCATTAAAAAATATTATAATTTCATATCTATAACGGACTTCATTTGTAACAGAGCTCATGGCAGGACAGTATATATATAATTGGGTATTTGGCCGAGTTTCTCCACCCACTTATGGTGCCTCGCCTGTTATTGTTCCACAAATGGAGGGTCCTGCATTTGCATATCACCTTCGAAGGGTAGGGGTTTTTCTATGAGGATCTTTTTCATTGCGGAAATACATTCGATGGTTTGCCATTGCCCGGCGTGTGACAACCGCTATTAGAAACCGGGCCGGGGTTTTCAACTACGATAGTGCTACATTTTATGATTATTGATAACTAATGGTGGAAATGGCACGGAACGGTGCGTTTTCACAGTAGAGGAGACGGTAGATATACCGATGACTCGGCTAATTTTAATTAAACCATATGACTCGAGGCAACCTCTCAAGGGACATTGTAGCATTTTCGGGCAGTTAACAACGTATTTCTCCGAACTTCGAACAGATCTCTCAATCCGCAAACTGGAGTTTGAGGGTCGTGCTAGGGCAATCTTTCCAAATAGGCAGGATTGGATCGAGGGGAAAATCTGCACCGAAGCTTGCACCTTTGTCTTCACTGACGGTTCCAAGATGGCATCGGGAGTCGGAGCAGGGGTTCTCTAAATCAGCGAATTTATCTGTCCAGTTTTGGCAGCTAGGCGACTAAGGTAACTGGGCGCCCCTTTCTTCGACAGCCTGGTGCAGTGCGCCAACCTACATACATCCCACCTATCCTCTCCATTATTTCAACACCTCTGGCTGGCTGTAGATATCTGCCTGTTGGAGAGGTCTCATAATGGTATCAAAACGGCGCTTTAGTGCTACTAGAGGAGTACCCGACAGTGCCTGTTCAACCATTTCACCTACCTGCCTATGACTCGAACAGCTAACGAAAGCTGGAGCAGCCGTGCGTACTGTAAGACCACCAAGCTTACTTGGCCTTCCTTTTAAAAAACGGCGTACTTCTGCGCTCTTGAGATTAAAAAGAACTGTAGTATTCTTTCTTACAATCACTCTTCCTGGCGTTGTGAAATTTGGCTTATAGATGCAGAAGAATATGCAGTTCAACATTGTCGTACGAGACAGAAAAGAATACGAATACAAATAAGAAAAGGAATAAGAAGTAAACGAGGAAGAAAAAAGGTACCACACCTTATTTACAACAGCAGCAAGTCGCGAAAGAGACTACGAGCACAACGCTCAGCAAGCCGTCCTTTATTGCGAAACCTTTCAGAGACATCACAGATTGAAATAAGAGCACTGAGAATGAAACGATTCGATCGCGAGTGTGCTTCGTAATACCGTAACTGTATATAGCACTACAACTCTCGCTCTTATTTGGGTGTCACACAACCCTACATTGTTGGCGCATACATACGCATGTATTTATACAGCAACAACTATTGTCCACACCAATTTGCCTCAGTTGAAAACATCCTCAATCATTTTGCGTTGGACACTCCGAATCCCATTGACGGTGTTGGCAGAGCTCAGGTTTCAATAGTATTACCATAAACTTAAATAAACATAACGAATGTAATAAACAATAACAGCAGCAACAAGTCAAATGATGCGTGCAATGCATTTGGTTACAAACACATACACACATACATGAGTACCTACATAAATGAAGCGAATGCAATTGTGTGAAACGAAGGCAAAAATAATAACAAAAATAAACAGAAATTAAAGTAAATGGTGACATTTAAAAATGATCCTGTCGAAAGGATGAGCACACCAATACATATGCACTTACATATGTACATGCAAACACACCCTGTAGTCAGAGGTACCAGTTGTAAACTACCTAACCAGATTTCGATTTCGATGAGAAATACGCCAGTCTCAGATTAGTTCAAAAAATACCAGTCCAATTATTATTATTGTTTTTTTAAGGGGCTTAACACGTTCCCTGTCCGCTGAGCCACATATGGTTCGGGAAACGTGCGCCTGATAAGCACTGATACGTTCCAGAGCCATATGTGCGTCAGGGGGTATATGAAGCTCCTAAAGAAAATTATTTGACTGGACGTAACGGAACTGTACAGTTTCTGCACTGGACGTGCTGGTACGATAATAAAGTAAAAACAAATTATTCAAAAAACCCTGTTGGACTTGTCGGTCAATTTTGCATTTTTGTATTGGGACAGGGAACGTGTTAAAATGTCAGACACATCATCCAAGGTGCCGTCGCATGCTCCCACTGACACTATAACAAACCTCCTTCAGGGCTGAACTCAACCCAGGGACAGTGGAAACATTTCGTCAAGGTGGAGCCGTTTTTATGTCACAGCAGGCAATTGCGTCTAGGTTCCTCTCACACAGGAGTGTGGTGGAGGTTATACGCTATCGATAGTATCCATCTTCCACTTCATAAGTGGTTCTGCAGCAAATGGACATTTCCAACATGTCCTGGTCTCATACCGTCGTGGGTATTTGGGGCAGGCGTCTGTGATTTGTCGTCGGTTCGTATGCAGTCCACCTTCAGTCAAAAGCTGCTGTTTATTCTTTTGCTGCATGGTGCGTTGCCACTCTGTGCGTTGAAAGTATAGCACTATCATTATTGCAACATTTTTTACTGCACTCCAACCTGAAATGCTCAAAGCTAACCAAGCTCTTTCTGCGCAATATTTTGCCCCTGTCTTTGATGGTGCGTCGAGAAACTGCCAGACGGCTGGATGACTGGCATCTTGGTGAAATACCAAAAACAGGTGGCCTCTGCATTTTGCAAAAACTATAGGGGCATTACACTTATCACCATCCCTCCGAAGATTTTGTCCAAAAACCTGCTTATTGGCATACAAACACATATGGCAAGACAACTACGTAAAAAGCAGCCGGATGTCCCACAACAGGTATTGATCCAATCGTATCGCCACTCTGCGCATTATAGTTATTAGGAGAAATCAACGAACGGCAGTCGGATATTCATTCTCGTTTCATACATTTTTGCACAGCCTTTGGCAGCATCGATCGAAATTTTTGGATTTCATTGCGTGCTAGAGGCATACCGGATTGTGTCATCAGCATCATCAAAGCAAATTATAAACATTTTGAATGTAAAATTTTACACAACAAACTACTCTCAGATGCAATATGTCCAAAATCCGGTAATAATACCTCAAGCTGCCATTATTATTTCTTATCGCCCCCGACGATTTTTTAAGCAAAGAGCTAACAAGCAACCGTGGCATGCCTTGAAACTTATACGAACACTTTGTCAAAGCAAAGTATTGGCAAAGTACAAAACAAAGAATGAATTCGCCTTGTTTCATTCTAGGCTGACATACACATGGACGCGGCTAAAGAAAAAAAAACAAATCAGCTGATTTACCGGTACCCACCATGAATGATGGAGAAACGCCTTCCAAAATTGCCGTATCGTAAGAACCTATGAATAAACAAGCAAGCAAAAAGCAATGGAAACAACTAAACACAAGAAATTATACACACGCACACATACTTTCGTGCCACGCAAACTGAATTTAGAGACTTTTTATTAATTTCTGCTTTCAACATTTAACACACGGCACTCCGTTTTCATTAATTTGATTAGTTTAAATCTCATAAATCAAAATATTACCAAGCCATTCCCTGAATTTTCACAAACATGTAATTCCTCCTACTTTTGTTTTTTTTTTTTTGTTCGTTTACTTTGTATTGCGAAGGGAGCTGACGTCAGACTCGCGAAAAATAAAGTAACTGTTTCTTCCGCCTTAAAAGCTAGCTTACACACCTGACAGCGCTTTTGTCCGTCAAAAGTGCAGATTTTCACCCAAGCGAAGTTGGCCTTAAAATAAATGTGAGCAAGACGGAACTCGTTTCAAATGTGTCCGCTGAATGAGGGCCTTGTTTTATTTGGTATGGAAAAAAATTACTCGATAGACAGAATTTCGCAGAATGATTGAAGACATCGCAGGTCGTATCAACAAAGAAGCTTGTGCACCGTTTTCTCAATTGTACGATATATGGGTTTTAAATTTCATGTCAGTCAAAACTAAGCTATGAATTTTTAATTCAAATGTGAAATCGCTATTGCTACATCTCTGCGAATCCCGATTTCTTATCCGAAGGCTGAAAACATTCGTGAATGCTCGCTTGCACAAAATTTGGAAAATCTGATGTCCTCGCGTTATTTCAAATCATCATAAGCATCATCATCATGCATAGCACGACATCACGATGTGAGTTTTAGCTTCCTCCATAATTTTACTCCATGCATCTCAGTCCATGGCAATACTACGGATGCGTTGCGATTTAGCAAGACGCACGACATTTTCACCTTGTAGGAATTGCTCTAGCTTGTTATCATTTCTGACGCGATGGAGCCCATTTTCTTCTCGTACTGGGCCTAGTATTCTTCTTTCCAATATGCTGAATTGTGTAATTGGATCAGCTTTCAGTGTCCACGTTACATATCCATATATTGCCACTTTTCGATTCAGTGTTTTATATATTTTGATTCTCGTTCTTCTACTCAAGAACTTGTTTTTTAACAGTTTAACGTGGCAAAATATGCTTTCTTTGTATCCCGCACACGTTCTTGGATAGCAATCGTTGAACCATCCGTTCGACTAAGGAGCAGTGCTAGATAATTAATTTGATCCATGCTTTCAAATTTGTGATCACCAATGGTAAAGTCTAGAGCTTTTCTCAAAGTGTTTAGTCTTGCAAGTTATTACCTTATGCTTTCATTGATCTTTGATCCAATTTTGCTTGAAATGCTTCTTTCAGAACCTTCAAATTTCTTGCGAAGATAACCAGGTCATCAGCAAAGCCATATATTTCAAACTCCACATAAAGCTAATCATCAAACGCAGACGATTTGGTTGGATAGGACACACTTTGCACAAAGAGGTTGGTGAAGTATGCAGGGCTGCTCTGTGATAGTGATAGTGATAATAAATCGCTTTCTAATCAGTACAAAAACGATCTTTCCCGGACTAGTTCGATTTCAGTCAGGAATTTCTAATTTTAAACTATTATTTTTTCTGACTAGTTCGGAGTTTCACTGCAGGGCACATACACACATGCATCCATACATCCAAACCTACGTCCATGTATACACAGATTTGTATGCACTTGTCAAGTGCAACGAAAATAATTGTACGATTTTTGTAAGCCACTTGAGTGACAATCAATTATTATGATTATTGTTTTTGCTGTCTCCTTTTGCCGATGCTCTTATTGTCGCACATTAAATGGCTACTTGAGCTCATTTGGCTGCCAATTGTAAGTTCTTTCGTTTTGGTGTATATGTATGTGTGTGTGTGTGTACATATACTCATATTACTAGCCAAAAAGTGCATTTGTTCTACAACAACTCTAATAAAAGACATTTTTTGTCGCATAGCCTGGCACTTTAATGACTTAAGCAGCTTATTTTTAGCTAAAAAGTAATAGAAAATCACATGCGAACGCATGTTTTCATGTCAAATGTCAATCATTTTTGAAGTATTTTCTACAATTTACTCACACATACAACCAAATGTTTCCAACTTTCAACTAACAACAGATTTCGACTAATGCTCCAATGGCTGTTGTTGTACTAAGATTTTACTGACCTCTATTCATTTACTAAGTATTCACTTTTTAAATGTAGCAAAGTGAGTAAATTTTTTTTTTTATTATTTAAATTAAATGATTCCACAGTAAATTAATTACAAGTATCAGGTTAGTCGATAAGCTCGTGCGTATTTTACCCATAATTTCACTTTTGTCCGATTTTTGCATACAAACAATTATTCGCGGAATATAACGGAACTATTTATATTTTCTTCGATACATTGTGCACTCAACAAGGATTTTTCAATAATTATCCTCAGAGTATTCGCTTGATCTACGCAACTCCGGTGAGAACGAAAGCCTGCTTGTTCATCACGTAATGACATTTCGACCGGTTCAAGTCTGTCCAAAGTAATAGTTGCGACTATTTTATAAATATTGTTGAGCAACGTGATGCCTCTCCATTTGCCGCATTCCCGAAGGTCGCTTTTTTGGCAGCTTCATCTCAATGTTTTTCGTCCAAGACTTCGGGAAGTTTTTGCTCTCCCAGGCTGCAGCGATGTGCGGATGTAGAATCGACGCGCTCACGTCTGTATCGGTGCGAAAAAGTTCAGCCGGGATCCCGTCATCACCTGCCGCTTTGCTTCGTTTGAGTTTATTAATTGCAGCTTTAATTTCATTTATGCCTGGGGTGAGGCTGGGTATTGCCGAGTTGGGCTTACTGTTGTTTGTATGCTCTTCTTCTCCAAGCTGTTCCCCGTTTGTACCTAGGTTGGAGATATGCTCAAAATGTTCTCTCCACCGTTGAAGTTGGTGATCGTCGTTGGTTAAAAGCTCACGCTTTTGCTTCTAATCAGCTGTTTGAATTGGCTTTTTGTTGGGTGAGATTATTGATAATACGGTGAAGTTCTCTCATGTTGTGCGCGCCTGTGGCTTCTTCAGCGGATGTGGCCAAGGCTTGTATAACTTTGTGTCCAAGATTGTTCAATGCTACTTGCTTAACCCAATCAATGCATATTGTGGATCAAAGGATTAACAATCTACGAAAGCTTCCGAAACAGTGTAGGATCTGAAGCGTACGCCTCCAACAATGGGGATCAATCCTAGTCTATGTGAGATCATTGTGGATCAGCCAAGTTAACATAATCTAATCTAAAAGATAAACTCATACTGCCCATAATATTCACGGAATAAAAGAAAACAATATTAATGCGGAAAATATGCAAGAATCTCTTTAAAAAATTTTAATTCGTCTCTAATTTGTCTACTTGCGGCGCAGTAATTTTTTCATATTCAGTAGATTTTAGTCAAAAGCTGTTAGAATTCTGTTGCTGTGAACCAAATAGTATTTTCTTTTTTTTTGTGATTAGCTGCAAAACAGCTGATTTTTATTCTTTGCATTACATCTTTACATTGTTGTTGTGCCGTACTTGCCGCACAGCAAATCTCTCACCCGAATTTTGTCAGTCATGTGGCTCTTTCCATAGAAATGCGCTTAATCTACATGGTAAGCCGTTAGTCACATATTTTTTAAATAAATAAATTTTGTCCGTATACGAGCGGCCCATATACGAGTATAACCCAGTCAGCCAGAGGAGTCCGCAAGGCGCACAACTTGCACGACTCGCACGGTGCGACGAAACTACGCCGAAGGAAAGGGTCTCCTTGATGCATCTGGTGCCCTTTTAAGCGCTTGAGAACTTAAAATGATAATACAAAACAGAAATATTGTTGGAATGAGTTCTTTGTTATTATAATCTGGTAGATAATTTAATGGCAAGAGTACGAGAGTGGTTTTCTCTTCTTCTTTTCTCTTTCTTTTTTAGTATGTAGTGGTCCACATTATGGTATCAAAAGTGCTATTTGAAGTCTCCCTGTACTTCAAGTAGCACTTTTGATACCATAATGTGGACCACTACCTACTAAAAAAGAAAGAGAAAAGAAGAAGAGAAAACCATTTACAGCCATCTAGAGCTGTTGATGTAGTGTAGGAGAGAAAAGGGATCTAGGGTGGAGAACTTCCGCAAGCCATCCCCAAAGGGCACGCTAAGGAATATCAAGCGCTTAGCCGCCAGAGCCGGATATTTTCAGAGAGAGTTCCCAGTGAACACCGCAATGAGTTTGGAAATTAAATGGCAGGGAATTTCCATCACCTTAAGCGCTGTTTATAATAATTAATATTATAAGTACACCGAAAAATTCTAAATGTTGAATTCATTTCCTCAAGCGAAAAACAATGCGAAACCAAAACGCAGAACATACCAACGGAAAATTTGATCAAAAGCGAATGCACCATGCAGCGCTCTCGAAGACACATTTTTCGACATAGTCAGCCACTTCACGCTGCTAGGTGATAATATAAAGTCGCTCCTCCGGGACTGAACAGGTGGTTCGCGAGCAATTTGAGTGGTCGGCATTCGTCAGTCATCTTTCGAGACCAAACCTCAAAACTGAGGAGGATAAAGTAAGGTGTTCCACACGGTGGTGTCCTTTCACACTTGCATTTCAATTTCTAGATATCGAAGCTCCCCCAACCTCCAGAGGGAATCTCACTGGTCTTCTTTGCTGACGTTTGTTCTATAATGGTGTCACGCAACGCTATCGATTGCTAGTGAATAATTATCTCAACAGTCTTTTCTTTTTTCTTGCTTTTCCACTGCGAGGAATCTCCAACTTTTCCTCAATAAATCCAAAGACGGTCGACTTTATCACCTGGATGAAGTAGTTCAAATTTCAGCTAAAGATAAATGTCTATGACACACCAATGCTGACAGCAAACATCTCCAAAATTTTAGGTGTCACCTTTCATAGTTTGCTCTCCTTTTCTGCGCACATAATCGCAATAGCTACTAAGTTCCAAAACTGCAAGAAGATCCTCAAATCGCTTGCCGGCAGTGCTTGGATCAAAGGCAAAGAAATGTTGCTGGCGACATTTGAAGCAATTGGCTGGCCGACCGGGTTTGAATTGTCACCTGACAAAAGTGATTCGCAGCGGATAAAGCTACAGACATGCCAAAATACTGTAATCAGTAAAGCCACGGGATGCCTCCTGATGCCTTGCCCTGCAACGCCTGCACAATGAGCCATCAATGCTCCCAGTCAAGGCGCACAACAAAATGCTCAGCAAGCAGTTCCTCCTAGAGTGCCAGCGAAGACACTTGCTTGAACTTGAGCCACCTCCGAGACGTGTCAGAAGACATATCTTCAACTACACTGAAGAGATCCACGACAAACCCCATTTACAACTATTGGACCGGACAGTATACAGACAAACATTGAACGACATTCAACGGGAGACACTTTCCTAAACTCCCCACCTCTGAATGCCGTTATCGGAAGACAACCACCACTTATTGCTGACGAAGAGCTTCAGCTGTCTCGCGAGACTCGCGTAATTTTGGTCGAATTGCGTTCTGGATACTATAGCAGGTTAAACTCAGGTAAAGGCACACCGCACGACACTAGTCACGACACAAGGCACGCCTGGGTCTACCGTTAGATTAGTTAGTCGAAGGCGACCGGTACCCATTGGGTCGGGAAATAAGTCCATAGCGTCTTTACATTTTCGTTTATCTTACAACGATTTGTTTGCTGTTTGGCAAGGGGTAAGTATTAATTCGATAGAATTCTTTATGTTCTACAAAACTTTTGTATACACCTAATTATATTTTTCAGTTATACAATTTTTTATGAGGCTTAGAAATAGAATACCCAGGAGCCAAAAATCGACACCTGTTCTTCTTTGATTTTCATTGGGGTCAAAAAGCTCCAGAAGCAGCCCGGTACACTTGCGGCGAGTAAGTGTCATAGGTGAATCCACGGAAAAGGTTTTCAAAGCTCAAAAATGACGCCGATGACACGTCCCGCTGCGCATGACCTTCTAAATTCGATGTAGAACTTCTCAAATCACTTTAGATGGAGAACGGTCACCAAACCAGTCATAAATTAGCGGAAAAAATGAAGTCCGATCATAAAACTGTCCTCAATCACCTTCCTTCAAAGGGATTTACCGAAAAATTCGGAGTCTGATGGCCTCACGAGCTCAACGAAAGAAAAAAGAAAGTCGCCTTCAAATTGCTTCTCAGCATCTCGCCAGCCATCGAGAAACAAGCGGTAATAAACAGCACTTTTTGTACCGAATCGTCACGGGAGTTGCAGAATGATGCCTATACATCAATATGAAGCAAAGAAGGAGTGGGTGGCTCAAGGAGTTACGCTAAAGCCGAGATTCAAGCCGGATCTTCATCCAAAGAAGATCATGGCATGTGTTTGATGCACTGAGAAATGCTCGAAAAGTATGTCACGATCAACAAGGAACTTAACATAACCAAGCTACACCAAGCGAATGAGGCTTTTCGACTGAAAAGGTCTGATTGACATAGTCAAACCAAACTCCTTCGTGACAAAGCTAGGCCCCATGTTGCACAAGTCGTCAAAGCCGCGTTCCAAGAGCTGGAATGGAAGGTCCTTCACCATCCGCCATATTCTCCGGACCTTGCACCGAACGATTACCATATTTTCCGCTCCCTGTCAAACCATATGAAGGGCGTTCCCTTCGATAACAAAGAGATCCTTAGAAACTGGCGGAACAACTTCATTGACACCGGAATAGGCGGGTTTGGGTGGAACGGCATCAACAAATTGGTCGAAAGGTGGGAAGAGGTTGTAAACAGCAAGGACGAATATGTAATTGATTAGCTTATTGATATAATATTTGTTTTTTATTTAAATAAAAGTCTTCGGTAAAAACGCTACGAACTTATTTCCCCAACCCAATACAACGCACTGAGAAGGTTTATAAAGCTCCCACAACAACAACAACAAGATTCTCTTCCTTCAATCTTACTGCGAAGCGCTCCACATTTGGCGGGCTGGGTAACGCATATACGTGCAAGTGTATGTGTATGTGTGTGTATTTCTGCATAAAACACTTGCACTCTTTGACGCATCAAATATGCATGTATTTGTTGATGTGTACGCTCACTATGTTTTTGTGTTTGTATTTTCAGCTGCAAGCAAGTGTTTATTTTTCGAATTAACAAAAGTCCAGTCATGTCTACGCTGTCAGGCTTTTGCCTCGGCACCTGACAACCGGCACACCTCCCCGACCCAGTTGACCTCAACCATAGCCTTTCGTCATCTGCAGAAGCCAAAATGCGAACTTACTTACAAACTTAAAGCTGGCATTTACTCGACTTGCTGAAATACGGTTTTGTTTTTGCTCCTTTATTGCATCCTTTTATCTTTGTTTCATTCACAAAATTTAATTATTCATGCAAAATTTGTTCCTGTCACTCGAATGACTTGAGTTACGTTTAAGCAATTATCACTGGCTTTTCTACAAGAATTTCAAGCTCTTTTCTGTTCATGCACAGTTGTATTTGTACTTATCTCTCTCTACCTTTCAACAATTTTCTGTACAAACAATATTTAACGTATTTTAGATTGAAAATTCCCACAAAAGAAAAAATTGTATAAATATTCTAGTGGAAAGTGTGAAAGTGCATTTGTCGGCGGAATTTAAAACCATTTGTTGACATCACACATGCTTTTTTTTTTTGTTTTTTCAATCTGTCTCATGCTCGCATAGGTTTTCTTTCATTTTCTGGAGCAGTTGCGTGTTAGTGGCTTAATTTTTTATAAGCAGTCATTTAAAAACAAGATACTCAGAGTACTCAGACAAGGTGAAATATGTCAAGTTTAACGGTTAGTAAGAAGAGAGCGCAATAGGGGTAAATAATGCTGCCAGATGTGAAGGCTACAGCGCTCCTCCTTACGTCTGTAAATCAAGAGTGCAGCTGATTTTAGTTTATCTGTTTGCAGAAGTTCGTCAAAATAACTTTAGTTTTTACTATAAAATTGTTACTACTAAATAGTTGAATCTTATTCTTTTTGTCATATTATCAGTCCATAAGTTCGTGCGTATTTTACGCATAATTTCACTTTTGTACGATTTTTGCATACAAAAATTATTCGCGGAATATAACGGAACTATTTATATTTTCTTCGATATATTGTTCATTCAACAAGTGATTTTAATCGCGGATAGAAGCACGTTTTACCTGTATTAAAAAATAAAATGAAATCTTCGAACGCGTATAAGAGGCATCTTCTGTATTTTTTTTTATAAAAGTGGTAAAAATGCAACAACTGCTGCTGCAGGAATAAAGACTCTTCACGGAGAGGATACCGTGAGTGTAAGTGGTTTTCAAAATTCCGAAGTGGTAACTGCGACGTGGAGGATGCCCCGCGTGCTGGTCGTCCTGAAGTCTTTAACTCCGACACCTTGCTCGAACTCGTGGAAGCTGAGCGAAATTTGAGAGTCGATATGGTAGCTCAGCGGTTAAATTCATCACATGGAACAGTTCACAAGCACCAGGTTCAGTTGGGAAAGGTTTCAAAGCAGGGGAAATGGGTTCCGCATAGACTTTCCGTCGCCAAACTTCAGCAGAGAGTGAAAGTGGGTTCTAGGCTGCTGCAACGGCTTGAAAATGAAAGTTTTTTGAACCCTATCGTTAATGGTGATGAAAAATGGGTCCTTTACAATAATCCTGTTCGCAAACGCCAACGGCTAGATAAAGATGAAACACCAGAACTGACCCCTAGAGATGGCCTTCACCACAAGAAGATTCTCCTGTCTATTTGGTGGGATATGGCCGGTATTGTTTATTATGAATTTCTGGAACCAAACCAGACAAGGCTTTGTTCCACCACGACAACGCAAGACCTCATACCGCAAGGCAAACATTAGGCAAGCTGAACGAGCTTGGATGGGAGCTAATGCCGGATGCACCATACTCTCCGGATATTGCACCTTGTGATTATCTCCTTTTCCGTGGACTTCAGTCCCATGTGAGTTACATGAACTACTCCTCAAAAGAAGCTATAAAAAGGGATATCGAAGCTTAGTTTGGCACCAAGGACAAAAAATTGTTTGAGCAGGGAATTAAAAATTTGCCTAAACGTTGGGAAGGCATTGTAAATAATGAAGGAAAATATATTATTGATAAATAAATACTTTAAACATCTTTTTTATGAATTTTGAAACCACCTTCTATAAAGTATTAGCTCCAGCAAGAAGTGGTATTTGATATGGTTCATATGGTCGCACAGACTTTTGAACTCGATTTTACGAAGGGTTCATGCAAATAGGTTATATATATTTACTGCTGTTGAGGGTCACGCAAGAATACTAGACGAATACCACCTTCTTACATCAAATCTGTAACTCAGTGGAACTGCACTTAAATACATCCTTTATCGCAACTTTCCCAACAAGATAAGATAGGGACAATGTGGTAATGGACAACAAATGTGGAATCGTAGGCGAAGGCCTTCACTCTGAGAAAATGAGTGACAACATTTCCTTTCGGCTACCGGATCATTGTAGCGTATTTCAAGCTGAAATTCTGGATATCAGGGACAGCCTGTTAGCCCTAAATAAAAGTGTGCTCACCCCAGGAGAAATAAATACATATATATTCAGATAGCCAATCGGTCCTGAAATCATTTTAATCACCTAATATTAGCTCGAAGGCAGTAAAGGAATGTATTGACGTTTTGACAAAACTATTACAGTACTTTGTAATAAACCTGCTCTGGGTGCCGGCTCACAGAGACATAGAAACCAACTGCAAAGCAGATGAACTAGCGAGATTGGCTACCACATTAACGATCCAACCAGATAAAGATAGATCAGGTAGACCAGCTGTATGAAATATGACGTTTTTAAGTACTGGCCCTATTTTTATTAACATAAACGACACTTTTTTATGCAGCTTCTTCAGTTTTTATAGTAGTTCAAAAATTCGTCCAAAATGCGTGATTTCATATACATAATAAAATCGCATTCTGCGTATTTACTTTTTTACCTATAGCGCATACCACAATGAAGTTCCATATGGAGTTGTTGCAACATCAGCCAGATAAAGATAGACCAGATAGACACCGTCAAATCTACCAACGTGCAATCGACTCAGTTCCTAAACTGTGTAACAAGTTGGACGACGTGACCAGAATGGGTCGCACAAACCAACTATTGAAACTTAACAGGACGAACGCGAGATAACTTTTTGGGGTTCTAACAGGGCATTGTCTTATAAGCAGGCATGCCAGCAAACTGGGAGCACCCTCGGACGACTACTGCAGCAGCTGTAGCGACATTGGAGAAGAAGAGACTGTAGAACACTTTCTATGCGAGCTCTGAGTAGAAGAAGGTTCAGTATTCTAGGAAAAAGTTCTTTGAATAATTTGGCAGAAGCAGTCAATTTAAAATGAACAAAGGTTTTTAGATACATTAAAGTCACAGGTTAGTTCAATAAGGACAATGTAGAGTGAGGAAAGGGGGCAGCACTGATGGCATCCCAAAGGCCCTACAGCAGGCGTAGGTATGTCAATTTTCAACCAATGTGCCCTATGATCAGAAAGTCCCACACATGTTTTAATGAAACAAAACCGAGTTAAATTTTAGGCAAATTTATTTTATCTCCTTCAAAATACGAACCATCTTAAGCAACACACCTGTGCCAACGCTTAACCCAGTCCTCCATGCACCCCTGGTAGGCCGACGAAGGAGTGGCCTTCAACTCCTTCGTCGCATTCCCTTTAATCTCCTCTATCGACGGAAATCTCCTTCCACGAAGTAGTAACTTCAACTTGGGAAACAAAAAGAAGTCGAACGGGGCCATATCAGATGAATACGGTGCTTACGATTTACTTGGTGTTTTGGCCTTGGCAATGGAAGAAAACAGTCAACATCAGCTTCCCGGTACTTTTTGATCGTAGGGTATCTACCTACGTACTGGTGTTAAGTATAAAAAAGTGACTAGAAAGATGGCAAAGTAAGAAATATTAAATTCTTTACTTTGGAAGCAAATATCTGAACTTCTGAACCAGATTTTCCTTTACTAGTTTACAAATTTTTCCTGCAGGGTCATAACTCATAAACGCACTCGTTTTCGTAAGACGCCTGCATTTTTATTTGTTATTTTTGCATTCACATTCGAATGGTTGCAAGTATGACAGTTCACAGTCAAGTTCAGTCGCTGAGAGTGCAGCTCAGGATGCGTGAGAAAATTGTATCCTTGCCAACTAATAAATAAAACATTTATTTATATAAATCCTGCAAAGCATTGAGCAGGAAGAAATCATAGAAAACCGAGCAACCTAAAGTCGAAGGGAGAAAAAGAGTAGCTGGCAGATACTGCCACTTCACTTTCGCAGGAAAACAGGATACAATGTAAATATTAGTTACTGAAGGAGCTGCGGCTAAATCTAGACACGCATATAAACATATCTACATGCCGAGAGTTGAGCAATGGTGAGTGTGTTTGTGTGTGCGTGCATGTAAATTTATGGAAGTGTATTGCACTCTAATAGTAGCAGCCTTGCTACTTGTACTTCTTGTTGACTCATATTACAGAATGATTTTTTTTTTTTTGGTTTTTTTTTGTTTGTATCCCTCACCCTCACCCCGCCTTCCTCGCACTCGGTCTCCTGCTAGCGCACTTGCCAATCCTCTTATGACTTGTGGTTTCACAGTTTATTGAAAATAAACTGAAAGTGATTGCTAAGCATGGAAAATCACAGGGAAAGTAAATAAATAATAAAGGATACATTGACAGCTCGGCATTGAGAGAGTTACGTTATTGCTTTTCATTTTTTATTTATATATTTTTTTCTTACTTTTTGCTTTTTCGTGCGCAGGATGCGCTCATTATGACAACTGTTGAATGAGAAACGTGAAAAACGTCAAATGGAATGCAATAAAAATTAACTACGCATATCATTTTCAAACAAAAATATTGCTGGTATTTAGCGCAGGAAAATCTAATTTGAACTGCATTCAAAAATGAACCGAGTCCTACAGAGACTGGCATTTGGAGTGCAAAGTCGCCTTTAATTTGGAGCATAGACAAATGCATTTGTTTGTGTTGTCCTTTGTCAATGTCCTTTGGTGTGGATATGTGCACACAAATTCTATGTTTGCGCATCGCTTCAAGTGTTGCAGGGCATTGCCTTCTCAATCGAAACCAGATGGTTTGGCTTTTAATGAGTTTTACGTGCACCCGTCAACACAGATGCACGTGTAAGGATACGCACTTGTTCGCGTGTATGCTTTGATTGTTGTTGCACAGCATTTACTTTCATTTGCTCTCACTTTTTTTTTGGTGTTTGAAAAGCGCTCCTTGAGTTCCCACAGTAATTACAGCGCAATATTGGAAGTAGCATTTAGACATGCATGCATACATACATACACACACACATATATACATACACACATACATGCATATGTCTACTTATTACCTACATATGTGCAGTTATTAAGAGCGTATGTTTGTGCATACAAAGAGTTGTAAGTACGCATAGCAGCTTCTTAGTGCCACGCATCCCAAGGCGAGTGTACCAAATATCTGCGAAGCACTTAAGCCTCGTGTTGACAGCCATATGAAAAATGAAGTTCTTAAGTACTGGCGATATTTTTATTAACATAAACGACACTTTTTTATGCAGCTTCTTCGGTTTATTAGTAGCTGAAAAAACGTGGGAATGTTCCGAAATGCGTGATTTCATATAATAAAATCGCAATCTGCGTATTTACCGCTTTACCTACACGACCTAATGCAATAAAGTTCCATACGAGATTGTTGCCACACCTCTAACGGATGGTTCTGAGCAAAGCAATCGTCAGAAATTCAAAAACCGTATACAAAAACCGCATACATAAATACATTTCTTAAAAAAATAACAAAAAAAAAAAAAAATTACCAAATTAAAAAGAAAATTAACAAAATTAATCAAAATTAAAAAACAATTAACAAAATTAAAAAAAAATTGACAAAATTAAAAATAATTTTAATAAAACTTAAAATAAAAAAAAAAATTAACATATTTAAAAAAAGTTTAAGAACATTAAAAAAAATGTAGCAAAATTAGAGAAAATTACCAAAATTAAAAAAATTTAACAAAATTATAAAAAATTTAACAAAATTAAAAACAAATTTAACGAAATTTAAAAAATTAACAAAATAGAAATAAATTTAACAAATTGAAAAAAAAACTACGGCCTCAGGAAATATTTTTCAGATTTTCGAGAAAAAAACTGATACTTAATTGTTTAAGAAAATCGGAATTTTTGAGAAAAAAAAATCCTTCTATTAGGCACGAGTTTTTAATGTTTCTCGAAAGCAGTGTAAATTTTATTGAAATCTACCAAGCGGTCTCTAGTTACAGTGATATATAATATAATATATATATATATATAATTGGCGCGTACACCCTTTTTGGGGTTTGGCCGAGCTCCTCCTCCTATTTGTGGTGTGCGTCTTGATGTTGTTCCACAAATGGAGACACCTACAGTTTCAATCCGACTCCGAATGGTAGATATTTTTATGAGGAGCTTTTTCGTGCCAGAAATACACTCGGCGACCGCTATTAGAAAAATGTTCTTCTTAATTTTGGTTTCACCGAGATTCGAACCAACGTTCTCTCTGTGAATTCCGAATGGTAGTCACTCACTAAAGAGGTAAAATATCTGCCAAAAATTATATCATGTGACGGCACCAAATGTGATCCAGACAGAGTGGAGGCTATTTTGGAAATTGGTCGACCGAAAGACAAGAAAGATTTGCAGAAATTATTCGATATGATCAATTTTACTCTAGATTATATTAAAAAAGTCGGCATATGTATCATAGTAGCCTATCTTTTTCGCCTTGTACCTTCATCTTTCCATGACCTCTTGGATTATATTGTTTTTGATTATTTATTTGCTCGTGGCCGAATGTATTCCAATAGTACTTTTATCACTCAGCAGTTGGAGAGCGGTACCTTTTCTGGCTAGCTCATCAGCTCTACAGTTTCCATCAATATCTCTGTGCTCCGGAACCCTAATAAGGCTAACCTTGAATACGACACTAATATCATTTAGGGCTGCTCGGCATTCCTGTATAACCTTTGATCTTAGTATAGACGCATTCATTGATTTAATGGACGCTTGGCTATCCGAGAATATATAATATTTATAGTCGTTTTTGTTATGGAATGCGTATTTAGATATGGTGCCACTTCTTTTATAGCTACAACTTCTGCCTGATAGACGCTGCAGTAGTCTGGTAGTCGAACGGATAATTCCAGTCCTAATTCCTTCGAGAAAACTCCATACCCAACCTTATCGTCTAGCTTGGAATCATCTGCATAAAAGTTGAATTCCCCCTTCTCTATAAGCTTGGTGTCTGCCACTCCGTTCTTGTCAGTATACTTGTCTTGAAGAGCTTGTCGAATGTAGGTCTAGGAATAGAATAGTCAATTTCTTGTTTGTGACTATTCAGAGTGTGCAAAATAGAGGTGTCAGAGTCAACAATATTGAGTTTACCGGTAAAATACAAAGAAGAGGGAAGAAGACTCTACCTTGCGGTGTGAATAACTGTTACTATCTTACAATATGATGCAATATATGCAAATATGAACTTTGGACATGCAGATTAAAATAAAAATTGAAAATTTTGTAATTTTTTCACGACAATTTTTTTGCTCTCAGGATTTCGCTGGTCTTCACTACTGGTTTCCTAGATAGTTGCCTGCATACATACATATTTGTACATAAAAGCATTTATTTTTTCTCGCCTTTAATGAGTTCGAACACGCTGACATAAATGAAATTTCCTGCATGAATTATGATCATATTTAGAGAAAAAAAGTCAGAAATTCAGCGTTCCAAACACTTGTGCGTCAACAGAAAAAAATTGTGTTCATATAAAAAAAATTAAAAATTTACCGCGGAACACTTGACTATTTCAACAGCAAAATATTTATAACGATCAAGTCATAAAAAACACAAAATTAAAAAAAGAAATAGTAAAATTTTGAAAAGAGCTACTTATTAGAACCTTAAACGCAGAAAAAAGTCATGAATTAATACATACGACGACAACACAAACAACAGCATACGCGCCGCAACACAGCCACAATAGCTGCGCCTCGCAACTCATCAATAAATAGAAAAATCACCTCCTGCACAGATATCGAAATGATTGTGCGCGTTCGCGCCTGGATGGATACCAATTTGAGAATAACAAAAAACAAAAAAAAAAAACACAAATTTATATTAATATCTACTTGTACAACTACGACAGCTAAAGGAAAAGCATAAATAAAAAAGCGAGCACGAAAAACTGTGCAACTGGGCGGCAAAGGAATATGAAATAACTAAAATGAGTTGGAATTGTCGCGAGCATAATAAATTAAGCCTTTCAGTTGCTTGTATGTTCGTGCACGTGCACGTTCATATGTATGTGTGTATGTATGTATGCATGTACGTAAATGCATATAAATATGAACAAGAATGGTGAAAATGCAATTGGAAGCAAATAATATCGAAAAAGAATTTTTGTTTACGCTGAAAAAACTCGCGCCCGCTGGCGTTGAGGCTTAAATGGGCAAAGCGTTTTTCTGCACTGCCTATCCACATCAAGGAAAATGAAATGCATTTCAAAAAGCAGGCGGTTGAGGTGAAGCGTTTCAGGCGACCTGCTGTCTTATGCAACAACAACAACAACAACAACTAAACAACAAGTGAGTTATTCATATTTTCCATAACTTCAGCGAGGAATGAAAGCTGCTGCTGCTGGTCCAACTGCTGAAGTGGCGCGATTGTGTCCATGCGGCGCGCTGTGACGCACATTTTCGTATCGCATTTATTTGTGCAGAACGCGCAACGGCTATTGACAACACCGCACGTGTGCATGTAGATTGTTTTTCATTTCATGTCGAATAAAATGATAAAGAAAACAATAAAGAACCGTGAAAACAAAAATAAATGCAACTGCAAAATACAGAATTTTCACGACCTTTTCAATGCAATTCTCGAAGCCCATTTTCGAAGGCCGCACAAGGAAGCATAACTTAGCAGCAGCTAACGAAAATTCACAAATTTATTATAAAGGATGGTTGAGTTTCAAGGGCCGGTGTTGATTTTGAATAAAATACAATTTTTTTAGAAAATTATTGTCATTTCTCTTTATTATGATAATATTGGTATGGCACAATTACGTATGGAATAAAATATTGCCGGATAGCTGCCGCGGTCTCGACGGCACAACCATCCGATGGTCCAAATTTTCGATGACGTTGAGGCATAATTGAGGTTCTATGCCGTTAATGTACCGAATTATCTCATCCTTTAGCTCTTGAATTGTTGCTGGCTTATCGACGTACACCTTTTCTTTCAAATAACCTCAAAGAAAGAAGTCCAACGGTGTCAAATCACATGATCTTGGCGGCAAATTGACATCGCCGCGACGTGAGATTATTCGGCCATCAACTTTTTCGCGCAAAAGAGCCACTGCTTCGTTAGCTGTGTGACAAGTGGCACTGTCCTGTTGAAACCACATATCATCCACATCCATATCTTCCAATTCGGATCATAAAAAGTTCGTTATCATCTCATTCTCATAGCGAACACTATTCACAGTAACTGCCTGACCGGTCTCAGTTTGGAAAAAATACGGACCAATGATGCCGCCGGCCCATCAACCGCACTCTTTGTAGGTGCATTGATTTTTCGGCAATCACTCTTCGATTATCATTCACCCAAATGCGGCAATTCTGCTTAGTGACGAATCCACTGAGGTGAAAATGTGGCTCATCACTGAAGATGATTTTTATTTTGATTTAAACGCCCGTTTTCAAAATAAGCCTGAATAACTTTAACGCGTTGCTCGATTCTGTATCTTTCCTCGGTTTAAATTGTGTTAGTCTGAACTTGAAAAATGTTAAATCAAGTGCAGAAAAAAACTTGACGTTTAGGTGTGATTCACATTCAACATCGGCCCTTGAAGTTTAACCCTTTATTAGGTGCGCAACTAAGTTCTCGCTGTTTTTTTGATGAAAATACAACTAACTTCTGAAAAAATGGTTAGAAGTGAATCATTGAAAGTGTTGTCCAGCGCTGGCTACTACTCTTTCCTATATTTATGGTAGATCCGGTATACCGTCGCGGTAAAACTGCTCATCTTTTGAGGCTATCCACGAATCAAGCCATTTTTTGATGCCTTGATATGAATGGAACTGCTGGTCAGCTAGACCATGCGCCATCGATCGGAACAGGTGAAAATCGGACGGCGCAATATCTAGAGAATATGGCGGGTGGGGTAGGATTTCCCATTTCAGTGTTTCCTGGTAAGTTTTAACGGGTTTGGCAACGTGAGGCCGAGCGTTGTCACGCTGTACAATAATTTTTTTATGCATCTCCGCGTATTGCGGCCGCTTCTCGCGCAGTGCTCGGCTCAATCGCATCAATTGAAGTCGATGCCGATCCCCAGTGATGGTTTCACTTGGTTTTAACAGTTCATAATAAGCAACAGCAACTTGGTCCCACCAAATACATAGCATAACCTTCGCAGCGTGAATATTCGGCCGAGGCGACGACGTAGAAGCATGACCGGGCAGTGCCCATGACTTTCTTTTCTTTGGATTGCTGTAATGAGTCCACTTTTCATCACCCGTCAAGATGCGATGCAGAAAACACTTCCACAGTCTTAATGTTTCTTCCTTTATTTCGCGCGCTGGAGGTTTGCTAACTCTTTCTTCCATTCCCTCTTGCTTTAATATCCATAGCTTTTTCCTCTCAAAAGCTAGTTAGTCTATTGGTATTGAACCACTTATACTCTCAGGGCTGCCGCTCGTTGTACCGCTGCTAAAAGCTTACATCTGTGTTTTACCTTTAGCGCAATTGCCCACAGTTCAGCTCATTATTTCCCGTTTCATTTGCGTTGATCCCCCAATGTTCGCTATCACTTCACTGAGTAGGAATGCCATCTCAGCGACTTTCTCTGCTGCGTGTTTCATTTGGGTCCAGAAAATTAGTCTTGAGTCCAGCCTTGCCAGAACAGGCACTTTAGAACGTTTTTTGTGTTCAGCAGTTTTGCATGCTTACTTCTAACGGGATGTGCTTCTTAGTTAAAAGTATCAGCTCCCTTTCTATGTGGCTAATTTGAGTTCACGTGAATCCAGCCACGTTTGTGTTCGTAACATTTATTACTTGGTCATTACTTGGTTAAGTCTTCTACGAGCTTCTTCGAGGTTTGGCGCTATGTTGACTGCTGCGATATCGTCTGCCTATCCGATTAGAAAGGCACTATCGATCATTTCCATATTGATTATCTCATCATAACTAATGTTACATAAGTCGGTACCCAGAATTGAGTCTTGTGCCGCTCCGGATGGGACGTCCATGCAACGAGAATCCTGTGGGGTTTAATAGACGAGTTTGCGGTCTCCTAAGTAATTTCTCAATATGCGCTGTAGGTATGCCGGAATTTTGAGCCTTAGCTCAAAGACGGCCAATATGTCCGCCCATCTCACGCTATTGAAAGCGTTCCTTACATCTAAGGTAGCAAATTTCCTGTTGCCTTGTTGGTGGAATTTCCTCTGAGATTACTTCAATTATTTTACGTTCGCTCGTCTCCATTCTAAACGATTTTGCTGAAGTTCTAAATGAAAAATCGTAAAAATTAAAACAAAAAAAGTGCGAAAGATGTGAGACTTTCAAGGCAGATAAAGAAAGAGGGAGACCCGAGAGAGAATGAGAGAGAGAGAGAGAAAGGATATATATCTAAATAAATTCACAACATTTGCAGAGAATACAAATAGACAAAATTTACAAAAAAACGGAGAAGGGTGACCGGTGTAGGTAAACGCCGGACACAAACCGTGGCAACAACGCGCAATACTCTGACCGCTTATCACCCGCATAAGCGATTCTAGGATCGCAGCAACGACTCAAATTACCGCAAGGCAATACTAATAAATCCAACGCCGGAATGGATAGCACTTTGTAGTACGCACAAGCACTAGCCAGGGAACGGAAATAAGCGCCAAAAAGTAGGCACCAAAAAAATTGGAACCAAAAAACGCCCCAAACAGTAGGCACCAAGCAAATATAACGCCAAAAAGTAGGCACCAAAAATATATTTCCTACAGGTTTGCACCAACAAACAAGCGCCAAAAAGTAGGCAGTGTTATTTCTCATTAGAAATTAGTAACCACAAGGAAAAACTCAGGTCAAATAGCCTAAAGTGTATCTAAGATATATATATAAGGTATGGCTCTCTCTCTCCTTTTCCTCTACGTTATATCTTTTTTCTCTCTCGCAGAACGAAAATGCCCAAAACATTGCATGGCCTTGAAAATTTGCTCCCCATTCTCGCTTGTCCATCTACGCTTAAGAAGTTTCACTTCAAAAATTAAAAATACCATCGATTTACCGAACTTCTGTTAGTCCCTCGCATATATTTTCTGCACTTGTGTTGTCTCGCGCCTGAAAAACTCGAGGTAGCTTCACTAAGGATTTACAAAAAAACCGCGCGCTTTCGGTATGGATGTGCGTGTGCGTGTGCATGCGTGCGTCCGTGCGGTGGTGACGGTTGGCTTGGTCAAAAGTCACTTCATACAGCTCCATGTGCGCTGTTGCTATTCTCATACAATAGTACATTTTTATGCCAGCAGATGTTTATTTAAATACATTTTTTTCTTTTGTACTTTTTTTGTAACTGCAGTCGCTCATCCAGCATCGCGTGAATTTCTTATTTACCGCAAATCAATTGAAACCGATCCCTGCCAAGTTTATTTTTACTGCTCAATATAAAAACTTTTGTCTCGTAATTAAGGTCACACTTTCTGCACGCGTTGCTGGTGTAACACTTTTCGCATAATTATGCGCTTTTGTGCACTCTTTTGGAAATTCTCGGTTCTTAAAAATTTCGTTGATTTATACGCTCGTTCTGTCTACGGTATTTTTGTCGTGCATTGTGCGCAGCTGTGGCTTCTTTGTGCTGTTATTGCTGTAGAAGAGCGTTCAAGAGGCTTGCGACAGCTTGCGGTGGCTGTCGGTATATAAAAGGTGCGCTTGAAGCACAGCAATGGTTCATGGGAGAATTTTATAATTCGCGCAATTCTTTAATCACCTTCTCTTCAAATTCATATCGAGGTTGATTTTTTCGATAAATCGAGTAATTAAGACTTCACGGCAAGACGATAAAGGGCATAGGTAAATACAACATACCAAATTATACACTCGCTATTAACAAAAAAAAAAAATTATCGAAGTTTTCGGAAAAAGAAATGGCCCAGGCGATTTGAATACAGAAGGTGGCGTTTTCCCAAAGCAGTTACCTTATTTCTCGCGATTTTAACAAGGCTGACGTCAGGCACCTTAATAATACAAAACAAATAAGCAAAACAAACAAAATGAAAAGAAATTACAGGTTTGAGACAATTCAGTGAATGGCTTGGTGTTACAGTAAAAACTCGAGTCTTGCAACACAATTCTTTTTTTTCATGGCCTACTCAGTACTTGCAACATTCGAACATTTTTTGTTTTATCTTTCACTTTTGCTCACTTTTTCGTTGTATTTTTGAGAATAAACCTCGAGAAAGTACCGTCGATGCCATTCTGGTAATGACATATTTTTAATTGAATCTGTTGAATGAATTGAGGGGAAATGCTGTATAATTCATTTGCTGACAAAAAGACAGTTTTGCATTAACTTTTGCGTGGTGTGGTCTCATAATGGCAAAAAGAAAATTTACGCTGCTTAAAATAAAAGAAACAGCTGATATGCTGAGCACATTAAATGCGGATATGTCCATTAATGCATTGGCTAAAAACTTTCACGTGCATTGAGCAACAATAACTGGTATTAAGTCAACCAAAGTATGCCCCCAAGGAAGCGTTCTATCACCGCTCCTTTGGCTATTGATCATTGACGAGCTCCTACAGACTCTCGACGATCTCGGATACGAAGTTCAGGGCTTTGCTGGCGATCTAGTCATCATGATTAGAGACAAATTTGACTCTACCATAACTGATCGCATGCAACTAGCTCTCGATATTACGCAAAACTGATGTTGGGAGAAAGGACTGTCGTTAAATTCGAGTAAAACCTGTGTAGTACCCTTCACCCGAAGAAGGAAACTGAGTCTTAAGGACCCTTAAATTAGGAGACGCCAACTTTACTCCATCTGGGGAATGAAATATCTGGGAGTAATCCTTTATAAAGCCTTGACCTGGAAAAATCACTTATCGTACATCACAAATAAAGCCTTGAGAGCAATACACATATGTCAAAGATTTTACGATAAAGCAAGGGGTCTGCGGCCAATGATCATAACATGGTCTTATAAGGCAATAAGAGTGCCAATGATCATCTATGCCTCTCCGGTATGGTGGCCTAAAGTAGACCAAACTAAGACTCAGATAACACTTAACACGGTATACCGAATAGCCTGTCTGCGCGTAACGGGTGCAATGCAAACCTGCCCCACAGCGACTTTAGTAATGATCACTGGGCTCATTCCACTCTATCTTGTAGCCAAAGGGTCAGCAGTCAGTGCAGCTCTAAGGCTTCCTAATCTACTCCATCTCAAATAAGGTAATCTTACAGGACATGTAAGGATTCCGGGCTTGACAGTCCACGACAAGATGGAAAGGAAAGTAGAATTCTCCAAGAAATTCAAAGTGGTCATAAGGGACCGCTCAGAAAAATAAGTGACCGAGGAACAGGTACATAGGTTTGGTTTACTGATGGGTCCAAAATGGAAAACGGTAGTGCCGGGGCTCGAATTGTCATACCACATTTCAAAAAAGCAATAGCAATGGGAAAAACCACTTCCATTTCCAAGCGGAGGTCCACGTCTTAGAGCTGTGTGCCAAAGAATGTCTGCGGAGTGGCACGCGCGGTGCCAATATTAACATTCTCTCCGACAGTCAAGCAGCTCTAAAATCGCTGATTAGCTTCTCATTCCACTCAAGGTTGGTTTGGGAATGTTTTAAAATCCTCAACACCCTAGCATCAAGAAACTTTGTTACCTTGATGTGGATTCCGGGACATGAGGGGCACCAAAGTAATGAAATTACGAGCACTTTAGCGAAATAGGGGGCAAACTCTCCTTCATAGGTACTGAACCTTTCTGCGGGGTAAATAACAGCTTCAAAAGTGCCTTTCTGAGTGTGCGGAACAACGAGGCCTAATCGATTAGTGGAGAGCCCAATCGAGCATGCGGCAGTCGAAAAGACTCATTGATCCAGAACGGATAAAGGCAGAAGCAATCCTTAAACTAAGCAGAAAAGACATAAAACTTTACACTGAACTACGAACTACGAACAGGACACTGTAAACTTAAAAACTCAAAAACTGGTATTAAAAAATAAACAGTCCGTAAATAAGTTTATTCCGCGATATGAATTCAGCCCAGGTAAAAGAAAAACTCTTAACATTTTTGAGTTTACAAAAATAAAAAAGCCGTTGTTCAATTGGTTTGTGGATCAAAGGACCAAATACTTACCATTTACAAGTGATATGCTAAAAGATAAATCCAAGTTCAAGTTCAAGTGCATGCCAAAATTCAGGAAAAGCCTAAAGGCCTAAGCAAGGGTGGGGATGCAAACTTCACAAACTTCAGAAAAATTACCAAATAAAAGTGACTGCATCAACATATTTTTGGACAAATTTAATAAAAAAAATTATGGTTTCAAGTTTGACCAAGGAGAAGATATACAATGGCAATGAGTCTGGCCAATTTTGGAAGATCTTACGCGATAAAACGCTTGCGCACTCAAAAGAAACTCTTGTTGTATATTCTCGGAGCCTGACGTCACAGCTAATTCGAAAGGCGTAATCTGTTATTCTAACGTTCTTCAGAATCGACCAGTGTATATTTTTTGTTAAGTATTCTTATTTAATCAATACTGGCAATACTTCGCTTTCCATTTCAATATCCAATTTTCAAGCTTTTCCAAGTTATCAAACGACCGATATGTGGAATTTCAACTTACGAAATTGCAAAATTTTTGTTTCAGGAACATTGTTGAGGATGTAGGTCACTTATACCAATTCATGACGCCATCATTTCATCGCTAAATGCAATAAATAATAGGCAATAGTCACAGGGTGTCAAATTGAGACGGTGTTTTATTGATTCAATTTTTTGTGTTTTAACTTTTTTTTGGAAAATATGCAATTTTTGTAAAAATGGAAATGTTATAAAATATTTTTGTTTTCGTCGCAAAACTAGTTTGATCGGTTTGCTTCTTACTATTTTTTTGCATTTTTAAAAAGACACCACTTAATTTAACACTCTTTATACAGGGTAGGCCATTTAAAGCGGGCCCATCTGGCAACCCTATAACTTTTGACAGGAACGTCAGATCGACTAATGACATAGCGCGTTGGAAGCGTCAGTCCAAGACAATTTTTACCATGGAGCAGTACACTCCAAAAGAACGCGCTGAAATAATTCAGCTTTACATCCAAAATAACTTCTCAATTGTGAAAACTCAACGTGCGTTTAAAAAAAATATAAAGTTAAAAGTGCGCCATCCAAAAGCACTTTACAGCGTTTATACGCAAAATTTATTAACCACGGTAGTCTCAGCAATACCAGCCACGCATCCAGACAACGTACACGACGTTCTGCTGAAAATATCGAGGCTGTACGAGCCAGTGTTGAGGAGGCTCCGCGAACATCGAGTTATCGTCGTTCTCAGGAATTAGGCATCGCCAGGACAACACTCAGGCGCATAATTCGCATCGATTTGAAAATGTTTCCGTACAAAATTCAAATGGCACAAAAATTTTCGATTTTTTGAAGCCATTGTTCCCTGGAAGGTTGATTTCGAAAAATGGTGATTTTCCGTGGCCACCGAGATCACCAGATTTGACGCCACCGGACTTTTATTTGTGGGGTTATCTGAAATCCAAGGTATACATCAACAAGCCAAGGACTCTAACTCAACTTAAAAACAATATCCGACGCGAAATCGCCGCCATACCGGCCGAAATATTGGCCAAAACGATGGAAAACGCCGAAATAAGGACACATTTGGCCATCAAGGCCAGAGGCAAACATTTGAAGGATATCATTTTCAAAAACTAGCTGGAACAAATCTCCTTGAATCAAAATAAATGATTTTTCATATCAACACAAAAAAAAATGTTTTTTTCAATGTTTTTTTTCAGAAACAAATGGGCCCGCTTTAAATGGCCTACCCTGTACATCCCAGAGCCGTTAAATGGTCAAGACTTACTGGACGCACATAAATCATGCTGCCATAAGAGCTGCCAAAGTACACGGCATGTTAAGTAAGCTCATGGCAAACCTTAGAGGTCCAACTCAGAGCAAGCGAAAACTTTTAATGGGCACGACGAACTCGATTATTCTATGCGGACGCGAAATATGGGCATATTCACTAAGGGTGCAATGCCGGCGGAAAACTCTGCAAACTGTGCAATGCACCTGCGCTCTCAGAGTGGATTCGTCATACAGAACAGTATCTGAAGCAGCGGTTTTAGTTATCAGCGGAACCATCCCTATAGATCTTCTGGCACAAGAGCACAAACGGAGATGGGAGGCAAAAATCACAGTAATCCCAGTTCCACGCTTCTCCTATATTAGAGTTCAAACGCTCACACTTTGGCAGGCAAGATGGAACTCTGAACGGTACGGTAGATGGATAGCGATACTAATACCCGATCTAAACAAGTGGGTAAAAAGAAGGGAGGAGAGGGAGGTTAACTATCACCTCACACAGCTTTTGTCCGGACATGGGTCCTTTCGCAAGTACTTGTGGCGAATGGGAAAAGTGAGCCTACCAAACTGCATATATGAAGATACTGAGTATGATAATGCGGAGCACACCTTCTTTAAATGCGAGAGGTGGAACATAGAGAGAACACCTCTGAAACGAGCTATTGGTGTCTTTACACCTGAAGAAAGAATCGAGAAAATGATGATAGACGAAGAAATATGAAATGCCGTCGCAAATTCAAAGTTATGCTGAATAGCATTGAGCATAGGATTCGAAAAACAGGCGACCTTGGACCCAGGGTGAGTAAGTAAGTGTCCTTCTTAGGACACCGTCTTGGCACTCTACCTCAAAGCTATGCGGAAGCAGTCCCGGGGTGGAGGGAAAAATCCAAGAGAATAGAATCATCACACACGTAGGAGCGACAGTTACTATATGATGCGAAGGCATTTTTAACCATCTCTCACCGCCAAAACCATAAAAAAATGGTAAAGAAGGCTACGAAGTCCTCAGAAAGAATGTCCATATCTTCGGTAAATATGACTTCTATGCAGCACAATTTCTTAATAATAAAATTTAGTGCATTTTATGTAGCCGGTGACTTTACTTCGGGCGGTCTAAAATACATTGGTACAACGAAGAATGCCACGTTGCCTCAGAAGAACAAGACGCTGGCTACAGAGCCACGCTGCAATAGACCTCAATGCAATTAACGGGATCACTACTAGGAGTCGAGTAAGGAAGAGAGGCACTTTAGTCTAAGAAAGAAGAGACGTCGAAATACGTAGTGCTAAGAGCCCGAGCAACCTACCGACAGAAAAACGGCCAAAAATACCGCAAAAACATTTGCGAATACTACTGTCGCCTGGTGGCTTCCCTAAAGTTTTAGGACCCAAAAGATTTCCTGTAAGTAAAAATTACAGAGGAAACACTCCTCAGACCTGCTGATGACAATTGAAAAATTCAAAGAGAAGACGAAGAGACTCTAAGAGAAGAAGAAGACTATATTTCACTACTTTTTTCAGGACGGAATTGTCGTTTCCTTATGAATCTATAAAAAATATGTATATTAATAACGCAGCTAACGAACAAGAAATCAGCTGGATTAGACAGACTAACTACAACTTTTTTAATACGCCATAGACTCTTTACTTCGACCAGAAAGTGGGTCTCCATCTTGCGACGTATTCCATCTGATGCTGAAGAAAATTGTTCGAGCTGCAGAACTAAGGCGCTCAGGCATCGTCTTTAATAAGAGCTTAAAATTATTGCCTGTTGCCGGCTCCGACAACTACGTCAATATTTTTGACTTTTCTAAGCCAGTTAGAGAAGCGAAGCTAAGGAGCCTATAGGAAAAAGAGAGCCAAATGAATTATCTAATGCCACTTAGTAAACAGTCAGCTCACTCGCGTCGCTGTATTCACGTATAACAACGTCAGCCTTGATAGTCTCTCTTGCCACCAAGTGCTACCTTAAGTTCTGAGAAATAAAGACGTCTTTCAAAGAACAAAAATCGCAATTTATATGCTTCTCATCATGCCTCGTCTAATTTATGAAGCAAAAACTTTAGTGATGATAATATTCGATGAGGCGAGCTTTGGAATATTGGAAAGAAAGATTCTGTGAGAGATGTATTGACTTTAGCTTGCTTTCGATGGTGAATATCACAGACGATGAATGGCAAGCGTAAGTAATAGCGACAGAGAGAGATTCAAAGAGGCTTATGAAGCACGAATGGAAAAGTAGTAGTTACGAGGAATTGTAGCTATAGATGGAGCGGTTCACCAATTCTCCCAATCCGCATTTGTTTTGCACCACTTCGAAAAGCGTCAAAGACTATTTAGTACCGAACTATCTTTTTAGGAGACGATACCATTTTTTTACTGGAAGGATATTTACTGGCTACATATCTGCCATGTATGTACGTAAGAGTATAATGTACGCATGTATGTGTATGCATCTATTTTTTAGCTCTGCAAGCGTGTTTATGAAATTGCATCCACTTATACCTACACACCAACAAATAAGTACATACGAGTACATACAAACATTATTAAAAAACACACGTCAACTTATCGCCGTCATTGTTCATGTTGCGGTTATCCTGTCTGCATTTCATTTGAATGCTTTCTGTTTTTCACCACTTCTCTTATACAAAGGTAGGTCTGTCTTTCTTCTCGCTTTCTTTTTTTACAATATTAAAAACTCTCAACAAAAGCGGGAATAAATGCAAATACATATGGATGTTTGCTTTTTGTAGCATAAGTTGAGGCGTTGCGGTTGTTGTGTCAACAGCATGCGCATGTATTACTTACATACATATATATACCCTGCAGGAAAGAAAGTCTACCAGCTCACTTTTACCACCTCAATCGGTTTGAGTTTTTTATTTTTTTCCAAGTGCTATTTTTAACACTCGGCGACGTTCTATGAAATGTCAGTTGTGTGGTCATGCATCAGAAAAACACCAGTTCAAATACGAAATCATACTAGTCCAATATGTTTCCGAATTAATCTCTTGGTGGGGTTGTCACTAATTCCATCATTTCTTGCAAGTGCCAGACATCTCTTAACGAGATGGCGGAATATTTCCGCATCCATTTGATATGAGCGCCAGGTCATAGTGACATGCCAGGGAATTGTAAGACAGACAATTTAGGACAATATCCTTTTCATGAAATTTTCCATAACCGAATTGCAAAGTGACTACCATTTGGCCTCGATTTGAATCTTATAAGGCTTGACTTTGAGATCATTTTTCAGTATGTAGCGAATGCTGTGGTCAGATATTTTCAGTTCTTTCGCCATTTGATTGGCACTTCTTTGGAGATTTCGCTCAAGTCGCTTCTTAACTTTTTGAACTGGTCCGATCTAGAACTCTGCAGAACTGCAAAGTGTTTTGTGACAAATCCGAACAGAAAACTGTTAAGCTTTCTACTAAAACTTGGAAGGAAAGACGTTCGGTTGATGGTCGGTATCATCACAGAACACAACCCAAGGGGTTAACATATGACCACCATTGGAATAATTGAGGGCCCAATGTGCCTGTCGTGCTAGGAGGAGGCGTATAGCACTTAGCACTTTCTCTGTGAGTGTCGTGCCTTTGCTAGAGGAAAGCTTTGAGTTTTTGGTTCCGATATCGTGAGATAGAGTAATATTCGTTGACTAAAACTGGAGAATATTTACAGATTTGCCAAAGAATCTGGAAAATTCTCACAGGACTAACTATCTCTATCTCTGTCTCTATTCTTTCTATCTCTTTCTCTGATACTTTTCTCCTTCCCTCCTTGACTATCTATTTACCTCTTTTCAGAGCTTTAAATACAATGGGCTTTTTAGCCTGAGTGTTTTAGGAGCCACCAAATCACCTGGTTCTCCTTGGCTCGACCTTTTCAAATTTAAATTTCAACTTTTTGAACCATTTCTCGGGACGTTGCAGTCTTTTGATGACCACCTTTATGACTTTGCGCAATGCTACCCATATCATGAGCTTCTTTCTTCGCGCTTACTCTCGTGAGCATCCGAACTTTAATGGTTTTCTACTAGCTTGTCTCTTCCCTGCAGGGTATTAATACCCTTTATTTATGATTATAAAAAAACAGACATGAAACAGGTATGGCAAAATTGAGCAACTCAGCAGAAAATCTGCAAAGCGCCGCATTTTACGGAAAATATTCATTTCTTGTTTTACTTATATGCATACCTGTATGTATATCCGCCTATTTACACATACATACATATATATTTTTTGTTCTTAATACACTCGTAACATCCGTTATTAAACATGCAATGTGGATGCCAGTGCAGCCGGCCGCACAACACGAAAATTGCAGACATCTTATCCATAAGTTTCGAGTTCATGCCACTTTCAACTTATTTGCAACCTACCAACTGCCAGAGGCACAAATTTGGTTTTGTGGCCGAAATTAAACTTTCATTCCCTTGCTGCTCACACTTTTTGTAGTTGTTTTTGCACAGCGCTGGTCAAAATTGCTGCTTTTAATTTTGCGTTGTCGCTGCAGTTTGTTTAGCCTAGTTTGCATTTCTCTCTCTCTCTCTCTCTGTCCATTTAAATGCCTGCTCTGATGGCTCTTTTCTTGTTGAAATTAAAAGCAATTTTACCAAGATTTTTGTACAAGATGCAGCACCATTTATAATCTACGTCACTTATAGTGACTTATAATCGCAAAAGTTGCTGTTATTGGTACTTAAACTCAGCGTAGGCGATATTCTCAACAAAGTGAATGGATCAAAACGTGTCACTTTCAAGTGACTAAAGGATTAATGAAGCTTCAGCAAGGGTTTCGAGTACAATGAAATAAGAAGACTGACGCTGTATGAAATCTTATTTTAATTTCATTCTATTTTATTTCACCTTCAACACCAGTAGGGCCAGCAGTGCTTACCCAAGGGTACTGAAAGGAAAACGCACACATCTCCTCAAAAATTGTCAACTGTGTAAGCTGAGAAAACGACGAATAAGGAGAAATCATTTGGGTAACAGAATACTGCCGCGTTCTAGATCGCGAACTGGCTGATGAAGTGGTTAACTAAAGGGTTTTCCAATAACAGGTATTACGGTGAATGGATTGCGCTATCGAGAGATGATTAACGATTTTTTATGAACGGAATTGGATGGTATTGATCTCGACGCCGTCTTGTTTTAAACACTTGTTTTCAACAAGACGGCGCTACGTGCCACACAAGCAACGAAACCATTGATCTTTTACGGGAAAAGTTTCCGGACTGAGTTATCTCTCGAAGAGGTGATCACAATTGACCACCGAGATCTTGTGATTTAACACCTTGTGACTTTTTCATTAGGGGCCACGTGTAAGAGGGGTCGATTCAGGACCTCAAAGATGGAATTCGTCTGGCTATCGAGGACATAGGGCAGCCACTTTGCAATTCGGTTATGGAAAGTTGCATGAAAAGGATATTGTCCTGTAAGCCTGGTCGTGGTGGTCATTTGTCTGCTGTTGTTTTCCCCTATAAACGGCATAACTTCTCCTTTATAATGAAATAAACATCCGATTATTTATATTAAAAAATAGCATTTTTCTTTGAATATCAAAATAACACCTCTTATTGGAAACCCCTTTATAAACCTACGACAGCGTGAGAGCCAACCTGGAATCAGAGCCAACCATCGTTACAGAAACTGCTTAGTGTATCCAAGGTCCCATTTATTAAAGACACAGGGCCCCTGGAGTAGCATCAGCACCTTCACCACAACCAGATGACTCCTTAAAAATCCGAACGGGGCGGGAGAGAAAAGGTATAAATTAATATTAAAAAAAAAATTTGGAATAAAATATACTTAAAAACAAAAAATTAAAAGTAAAAAAAAATTTTTTCCAAAAATATTTAAATAGGATTTTATATTAAATATTACAAAAAATGGAAAATAAACAAAAAAGTAAAGTATATTTTATTGCAAAAAAATTATATTTAAGTATTTACATTTATTTTGGGGAGAAAGCATGTCTTTTCGCCCCAAAGGTTCAATCTAATTCGATTTAGGATATTTTCAAATTTAAAAGTATCTGCTTTAATCTGCAGACAGAATGCGGTGGACTCGAGGAAAGTGGATAAAAGGGACAGATCGGTCAGTGCACCACTTCTGCGTACCAGTGGAAGCGTTAGTAAAATTACGGGCTAAAAATGAAGCTCCAAAGGACCAAGTAGCAATTTGCTCTAAAAAGGTAAAAAGTAATAAAGGCAGGAAATCGTCAGTGGGCTAATCTTCAAATACTAAGCTTTCCATTCAGCTCATGATGATATGGTAGTCTTTACCATCATTAAGCCACATCTTCATGGCAATGAGATTATTTTCTTTATTATAGTAGTTGCACTTAGCTTGAGAACCGCTGGTCCACATTAGGCATATTATGTAGATACTGTTTGGAAAGCTTTTTGCGAATTTTTCTCTTCTCTCAAACCATCAAATTATATGCGAAATGAGATCGTTAGAAAAGTTCTCTCTTCTGACTAATTTCATATCTTGATTTATTAATGTGAATATGCGCATGTGCTTTTCTTCTTCTTGTTCCAGCTGTAGTAACTGCAAACAATTTAAGCGCTTTAAGTGATTCGAAAGAAGATTATTTACATTTGCGGCCGTAGAAATAGATTTTCGTTAGTAAGTTTTTAAGACGTTGGAAAGTCTACCTACTAGCACCACATCTTTTAATTAATAATTTTTATTTTCTACCTAATGAAATGCATAGAAAAAATAAAAGCTATCAAGTAACTTATTTTATTAGATGCAATCAATTATACAATGTAGGGAAATAATTGTGTTTATTCAATTTTATTGATTAACTAAATTGTTGCACTGCGATAAGATGAAATTATCAGTACATTGTATGTAGGTGTGGAGGTTTAAGTGCTTATTGATTTAACAACAAAGCAGTGAGACTAAAAGTTGACCTTATCAGCGGTGTAAGACTATAAATTGAAGTAATTATATACATTTTAAGGAAATCTATTCGGTAGGTGCTTAATTTATTGAGATCATTGATGAGTAATAATTTCAGGTTCATGACCACAAGAGAAGTGACTAAGCGAAATTTAGGTTACGAAGCCAACAAAAATAGTCAAGCTGCACAAAAAATAGTCTAGTCATGTAGTTCTGCGTTTTAGCGTTCAGATTTATTTCAGTTTATAATCTTATCATCGAGTACTTCCCGCAATAAGCCGATAGGCCGATAAGTTGCCTCCAAAATCATGTTGATGCACGTTTGTGAAGAAGTATTGTGTACTTCTATGCGGGCAGCCAATGACGCATGCAGCTCGATTTTCGACGTTTTCTCGCTTCTTTTGTCCATAGTCAATGGGAACAATGAAATTTTAGGTGCATCGATGAGTCGCTTGCGAATGCAATAGAGAGAAATATTAGAATTTTAATGAATTAAATCTATTCAAAGCTTAAAAGACTATAGAAAAGGGTAGGCTTAACCAAGTTGTCCTGAAAAATTAATGTGCGTTCTGATCCCAAAGTTATGGTCGCTTCCGCCGTCTACGACTACCGTAAATTCTATCAAAAGTGTGTCTCCTTCAAGCAGGCAAATCTCTCCCTTGCAACTGCAAATACCGAATTTTTGAAGTGAAAACTTCTTTAGAATCGTTGGGAGTGAATTGAGACTCGATGAAACGAAAAGGCGACACTCTTGGCTATGAAGCGTTATATGTATGTTGATATACGTATATGAGTGTGGCTGCGTACTGCTGAGCCACGCTAGTATAGTGAGTATTGTAGTATGTATACTACACTGCCTATTACTTATTTTGGTGTTTAGATCAAGCGTCATACGTATGTATGTTTGTATGTATGCTAGTACGTATGTGTGCGCGCGCCTGTGAGCGAGAAGGCATTATGTATACCTATACTACACTACCGAATACTTGCTAAGACCAAGCGTCCTACGAATGTTTGTGTGTATGTTAGTACGTCTGTGTAATATACGCGTTACGACGCTCATAATAGCAACCGCGTGTGCTGTATTGCGTCCGTATTTTTATATTGTAAATATTTTCATTTTTAAATATTTACCGCAATTGCAAGCGGTGTTGCAATGTACCACAATCAAAATGACGGTGCTCGTATTGTAACTCCACAGATAGATCTGAATGCACAGCAACTAGAATCACTGTCTGTTCAGCTCTCTAAAGTGGGAGAAATATGTGCATGCGAAACCAGATTGAGCAATGGAAAAACAGTTTTAATTGTGGAAATTTATATTTCACCGAATCAATCAATAAATAGCATCACGGAATTCATTCACGAAAATTTAATAAAGTATACACCAGAAGTATCGCGGATACTTAGAAAAGATTAAGATAAAGTTTCAATGATTTTAAGTGGCGATTTTAACGTAAATTTTGCATTGGACACAGCGGTTCCTTTAATTGACTTTCTCAATACAACATTCAATTTAAAAATGTGTAACAATCGCACTGAATCGACAACACGATCAAAAACAACCATTGACGCGGTATTTCAAAGATATGTTGACAACATCGAAACCAAAGCATTTGTATCATATTTTAGCTATCATAAGCCACTCGTATCATTTGTTGAAATTGAAAACATTGAGGATGAATAATAATAAAATGAAGAAAATAAAATATGAACTTTATAGCAATATTATAATGAACCTATAATTATCCCGCTCCTAATGCTGCTTTCGTCTCATTCTCTCTCAGTTTGTTTTACGAAAGGTTTCACTTCTATCGCGTCTAACCGTTAGATTGGTATTCTTTATTGAATTACTTAAAGAACTTTGTATGCGTGACAGATTGTCTTCACTGTGTGCGCTTCTTAAAATACATTTGATATGGATATAGAGTGTTTTGAAAAAACATAGTTTTAAAAATCTAGCCTTGTATTTTAAGCTAATGCCAAAAGAATTTCTTTAAAAGAAGGCTGTAAAAGACTTTTTTGCTATATTTGAGGTTATGTAACAAATAAAGGTAATTTATGGCCGTTATGGTTTCTTTATTATTTCATTATCTGCTTTCTTTTCTTGTTTATTTTTACAATAATACACATCCATATTTTATTTAATTAATCAGTAAATTCAAAGACTTTTTTAAATTTGTAAAATGATTTTAAACATTAAGAAGAGCGGACTCAACATTCTTGCATAACCTCAAAAAAGCAAAAAAAAATTGATTTCCACTTTCAAAACACCAAATTTTATAAGAATACAAATTTTTAATAGCACTGAAATCTTCTCAGCATAGAATTTAAATTCAAGAGTGGCCTTTATAGAATTTTTTTAATTATATAATTATAATTGTTTTTATTTTTAATAATTGTTTTTTAAATAATTTTTTTTTTTTTGAACTTACAATTTGGTAAAAAACTTGAACTTAGAACTTAAGCTTAAGATAAACACCTTTTTACATAGAGATTTGCAGATATTAAAAAAAAAACTGTTTTGTTATAAACTAAGATTGGAATTAAAATATAAGTGCTGCCAGAAAGTTGATAATGACTTCTCAATATTCCTTAATTTCAGCACAAATTGAGGAATAAGGTTTGAGAAAATTTTTAATATCAAATGCTGAAATTTGGTTTGAGAATTAAGGGTTTATCAAACGTTGGAGAATATTTTTTTTGTAATTGCTGGGTTCGAATGATTGAGATTGATATTCTAGGTTAGGTCGGAATATTGTGGGTATATTGAAAAGTCTGTTGAGATTATTAACCCAAGCTGTACGACTTAGCCGGGATGTAGCCGTGGGAGTACCTCGAATCCTTAAGTGCGTACTTTGTTTGAATTCACCTGAAATGCTCCCTTTTCCCTCTAGTCGAGGAGGTTAATCGATAAAGGTTATCGCATTAAAAAACTTCAATTTGCATTGTCATTCAATTAATTGATTAGTATTTGCAAACTCACTGCTGCTGATATAACTGTACATAACTAATAACAATTAACATACATAAAAAAATATATTATATATTGAATCTGCTACGCTCGCATATCTGCATACATACGCACATACATATGAGCAGAGAATCAACTGAACCACAACAATTGCACACAATATGTTTTTGCTATTTATAAAAGCTGCAATAAAAAACCTACAACTGGTTAATAACAAGCACACGCAAGAAAAAGCTAACTTGGCTACTCCTCAATTCAAACTGCGACAAAGTAATTTCTTTTCGTTCAGTAAGCGAACCGCTCTGATATTAAACACTTGAACCCGTCTCCAAGAGCTGCCAATTCTAAAGACTCGCGCTCCGTTAAATCCCCTGAATTCGCCGTATGTCTGTCACACAATTCCTGTTGGCGATACTGCTTGGTCTGCTGGGTTATGCAGTCTACTGGTTGCGTCACCGCTTCATGTACTGGGAGGTGCGCGGCATTGCCTTCGAAACACCAAACTATTTTCTAGGCAACTTGAATGGCATACGCACGACACGCTCGTTTTTGGAAATTTGGTTGACTACCTATAAGATATTCAAGGGCACCGGCCCATTTTGTGGCTTCTTTTGGTTCCAGCGTCCTGCGGTGTTCGTATTGGATACAAACTTGGCAAAATCTAAAGGTTGTCAAAAAAGTCTTGCGGTATTTCCGCAAGCTTGTCTTTGCAAGCGCGTAGTTCTAGTTGTATTCGTCGCATCGGTTCACGCTAGAGCTTTTTGGAAAGCTCTTTTCACGTGCTAACACGTGTTTTATTAATTGTTGTTTGCTTTTAGTCGTTCGTGAGTTATAGCGTCGCAAACATGGAGCAAAATAAAGAGAAAATACGGCATATTTTACAGTACTACTACGATAAAGGCAAAAATACATCTCATGCTGCCAATAAAATTTGTGCAGTTTATGGACCCGATACAGTTTCCATTTCCCCCGCACAACGATGGTTTCAACGTTTTCGTTCTGGCGCAGAGGTGATCGAAGATGCGCCACGGTCCGGAAGGCCTATCGTCGAAAATTGCGATAAAATCGCTGAATTGATCGAAAGAGACCGGCATAGTAGCAGCCGTAGCATCGGCCAAGAGCTGGGCATGAGTCATCAAACCGTTATAAACCATTTGAAGAAGCTTGGATTCAAAAAGAAGCTCGATGTATGGGTGCCACACGGCTTGACGCAAAACAACATTTTTGCCCGTATGGATCGCTTCTGAATCGCAACAAAGTCGACCCGTTTTTGAAGCGGATGGTGACTGGCGATGAAAAGTGGGTCACTTACGACAACGTGAAGCGCAAACGGTCGTGGTCGAAAAGCGGTGAAGCTGCCCAGACAGTGGCCAAGCCTGGATTGACGGCCAGGAAGGTTCTTCTGTGTGTTTGGTGGGATTGGCAGGGAATCATCCACTATGAGCTGCTCCCCTATGGCCAAACGCTCAATTCGGGCCTGTACTACCAACAACTGGACCGCTTGAATGCAGCACTCATGCAGAAGAGGCCATCTTTGATCAACAGAGGCCGAATTGTCTTCCATCAGGACAACGCCAGGCCACACACATCTTTGGTGACGCGCCAGAAGCTCCGGGAGCTCGGATGGGAGGTTCTTTTGCATCCACCGTATAGTCCGGATCTCGCACCAAGTGATTACCATCTATTTCTGTCCATGGCGAACGAGCTTGGTAGTCGGAAGTTGTCCACAAGAGAGTCCTGTGAAAATTGGCTCTCCGAGTTTTTTGACAATAGGGAAGCGAGCTTCTATAAGAGGGGCATTATGAAGTTGGCATCTCGTTGGGAACTCGTCATCGAACAAAACGGCGCATATTTGACTTAAATCGCATTATTATAACCAATTTTATGAACAATTGAAAATTCAATAAAAATACCGCAAGACTTTTTTGGCAACCTTTATATTAATTAAGGATTTTAATAATTTTGTCGATCGCGGCTTTTATACCAATGTCGAGGATGATCCACTCACCGGACAGCTTTTCCTATTGGAAGGTCATAGATGGCGTGCCATGCGCAATAAACTGTCGCCTACTTTCACATCTGGCAAAATGAAGTAATACAGCAGCAACCAATTCTAGAAATACGTGATTATTTGGCGCGTTTCACCACAGATGTTATAGGCACTTGCGCACCAACGATGAGTTTCGTCAGATGGGTAGACGCATTTTCACCGACCAGCGATATGGGCGGCTGGGTTTGGCTCTAATTAAAGCTTTCGCAAATTGTGTCGAAAGTTGCATATAAAAAGTACACCCGATCACATCACCGAATTCTATATGCGCCTCGTACGCGAGAATATCGATTATCGTGAGAAGAATAATATCAGACGTAACGGTTTCTTCGATATGCTATTGGATTTGAAAAATAATAAACTATTGAAATCTTTGGATGGCGAGGAAATGAGCATAACGGTTGAGGAGTTGGCAGCACAAGCGTTTGTTTTTCCGATTGCTGGTTTCGAGTTGGCACAGCATGAGGATATACAAGAGCGCGTGCGTGCTGAGATTGCGGAAGCTTTGGAGAAACAGAATGGCGACTTCACTTATGAGTGCATGAAAGATATGGTCTACTTAGACATTTGTTTGTTACTTTGCATGTTTTACAATATAAATAATTTCTTCATTAATTTGCGCAGAGACGCTCCGCCTTTATACTGTACTGCCGATTCTGAATCGCGAGTGCATGGAGGAATATCCAGTGCCTGGCAATCCGACATTCGTTATCAGCAAGGGCATGCAAGTGCTAATACCGGCTGCTGCATTTCACCGTGACGGGGATACATATCCCAATCCGGATACTTTCGATCCTGATAACTTCTCACCCGAAAAGGTGGCCCAACGGGACAGCGTGGAGTGATTGCCTTTTGCGATGGCCCGCGTAACTGCATCGGCATGCGGTTTGGTCAAATGCAAGCTCGTATTGGCTTGGCTTTGCTGCTGAAGAACTTCAAATTTTCAGTGTGCGGAAAAACGCCAATTCCGATGACTTACGACAAGGAACAATTTATAGTGCAATCTGAGCATGGCATTTCTTTGCATGTCGAGAAAGTAAGCGCGCAATTTTAGAAACCTTACGAGTTGTATTGTGCACGCCATATGTTTTTATGTAATTTCAATGAGCTTTATTGCGTAAGCACTTCAAATTATTGTTTCATAGTAACTATAAATCAGTAAATATAAATCACACACGTGTTCTCAATTGTGTTCAACAATTTGTGTTCTCTCCTATGTGTTCATAGTCGCGCTTTCACTTGTTTTATAGATTCTGAGAAAGTCTTTGATAAAATACAATACAACATGACAAACTATTTAATGTATTGCAATCACTTGACATCGGGGAAAAGAAGTTGCGCTGTTTGAGAAGCCGCAGAAGTTACACTGTGACAGTTGTTGCGAGCAGTGTGGAAGATCACTCGAACTCCTTGAGTAAAGAAGTGTGGTGGCAAGAAATGTTCTTTGCTGCTCACACCACCTAAAACCTTAAGAGGAGTTGAAAACTTCGTACCCATGACAATAGGAAGCTCTGCAGGATAGGAACATAGCCATTTGTCATATCTGCGGTTGGTCTCTTGGTTTTGGTCAACATTTTTTTTGTCAGAAAAAAAGCCGTAGATTTTCAGGCGCTTCGGGGCGTTCAATTTTGTTTAAAAGGTTTTTTGATCGATAAACTCGCGATGCTCGTGTTTGCTCCGACATAAACTTTTTTCTGCGCATAACATAGAATTTACACCGGAGATCTTTATGGACAAATCGAAGTATAAGACCCTCAGAAACTTGAAACTCCCTCGCAAGGGCCCTCATCGATTTTGAAGGGTCCTCGTCGATGATCGCTTGTGGTTGTTGAATAAATTTTGAAGATCTGACAGTAGCAGAACGTTCCTCGTGTTTTTTGCGTTTTGCAACAGATTAAGCATCGTCGCTTGGTGACTCAAATACCGTAAGTCTCTTCAATAACTGTAAGTCTCTTCATTTTTCGAGTTAAGTTATAGTTTTCCATGTCTTACCTGAAAAAGAGCAAACAGAAAAATCATAATAATGGCAAGTTCTAGCCTCATATTTGCATATTCTCAACTACCGTACGCACCCTGTAAAGAAATACAAGAAAAGAGAGAGATTTACATAGAGATATAATTGACGCTTACATCCTTTTTGTGTGTTTGCCGAGCTCCTCTTCCTTTTTGAGGTGTGCACCTTGATGTCGTTCCACAAATGGAGAGACCTACAGTTTCAAGCTGGCTGCGAACAGCAAATAGTTTTTTTCTGAAGAGCTTTTTCGTGGAAGAAATACACGTTGGAGTTAATCAAAGAATATCTTTCTTTTGATAGGCGTCGCCCTCGGCGGCCATTAGCAAATCTTCGAACGAATTTCTTCTATGATAGATGTTTCTTTTGAAACGCCAACTGCCAAATTGGGGGAGAAGCTCGGCATACATTTTTATACATATTGGCTCTGGGTTAGATATTTGCATGTCAAAAACTTTAGTTGTTCGATGAGTGAACCGGAAAATTATTACTTCGAACAGCTCTCATACTTCTCGACACTTTCTTTTTTTCTTTTTAAGTTATCTGTTCCATTTTTGTTTTAATTTGCAGATTGATCTTTAAAATTTATTAAAATGGATAACTGGGACACGCAAACAAGAATTTGGATAGTCCGCCGCTATCACGCACTGGAGTCCGTAGTTTTGGTACAGAGAGAGTACAGGCGGATGTTTGGCGGCGATCCCCCGAGCAGATGGACCATAATGAGACTGGTGAATAATTTTGCTGAGCAAGGAACAGTCGCAAGAAGGCCTTATCATCGAAACCCACCAGTTCGGACAGAGGAAACGATCGCTGCTGTAGCTGCAGCTATACAAAGCAATCCAAGGGTTTCAACAAGAGGCTTTTCTGCTCAACTTGGTGTCAGCCGACAGTCTTTGCAAACAATAATGCACAAAGATTTAGACTTATTTCCCTACAAAAGTCAAATGGTTAACAAACTGAATGCAGCAGACTTTCCGATTCGCTTGGAATTTTGCCAGAAGATCCTGCAAATGGTGGAAGAAGACCAAAACATGTTAAACTGCCTTTTCATGTCTGATGAGGCCCATTTCGATTTAAACGGCAATGTGAACAAACAAAATTGTCGAATATGGAGTACTTCTAACCCACAGATACTCCACGAGACGGAATTGCATCCTCTTCGCGTGACAGTGTGGTGTGCGGTTTCTTCACGCTGTATTGTCGGGCCTTATTTTTTTGAAGAAAATGGTCACACCGTTACGGTTACTGGAGACCGTTATTTGAAAATGCTGAAAGAATTTTTCTATCCAGAACTACGCCGAAAGAGAATTCCTTTCAACTCTGTGTGGTTTCAACAAGATGGGGCAACGTCTCACATAGCCCAGACTGTTATGACAGAGTTGCGACGAAAATTTCCCAATAAACTGATTTCAAGAAACTCCGAATTTCGTTGGCCCCCCAGGTCGCCTGACCTTACTGCACCTGACTTTTTCTTGTGGGGTTTATGTAAACAAGAAGTTTATAAAACAAAGCCAACAAATTTGGATGAACTAAAACAATCCATTCGGGCAACAATTGCGCAACTCTCAAAGCAGCAATGAACAACTTTTTACGAAGATGCCGCACTTGTGTCAACGAGCATGGGGGGCATTTAAATTCAATTATTTTTAAAACTAGTTAAGCTACATTTAATAAAATTTAATGACCTTCAACTTGAAAAAAAAATAAATGAATTCCATACACTAAGAAAAAAGTTATTTGAGTTTCTTAATGTAGCAAAGTTCATCAGCCACCCTGTAGCTGCTCCAGCCCAACCATTATCAGTAGTTAGTTATAGTTTTCAACGGCTGCACTACTAATTTTTTGTTCTAAAAGCGGATAAATACACCCGTTGTGTTTCTAATTTTACTCACGCCGCTGAGATGTCTCCCACAGAAGCACTACTGAGCATTGTGCTGGGCCTACTGGACTACGTCATATACCGCCTGCGTCAGGGTATGACCTACCGGCAGCGACACGGTATTCCTTGCGTGGAGCCACATTATTTAATGGCAATTTGGTTGGTTTGGGCAAGACGCGTTCATTCCCGGATATATAGCTGGATACTTACAGAAAGTTCAAAGGCACTGGGCCCTTTTGTGGCTTCTATTGGGGCCGATGCGCATCTGCTTTTGTGCTGACACCAGAATTGGCTAAACTGATACTTATTAAAGACTTTAACAAATTCAGTGATCGCGGCTTTTACCACAACGACAAGGACGATCCTCTTGCCGGGCAACTTTTAATGCTGGATGGTCACAAATGGCGGAGCATGCGGAATAAACTTTCTCCCACATTCACCAGTGGAAAAATGAAAATGATGTACCCGACCATTGTGAAAATAGCTGAAAATAGCTCTCAAATTTGACTAGTGCTATGCAAAAGCAAGATACCAAGATAGAGGTGAAAGAGGTGTTGGCGCGCTTCACTACCGATGTGATTGGCACTTGTGCCTTCGGCATAGAATGCAATAGTTTAAAGGATTCCAATTCAGAGTTTCGCGCAATGGGTAAGAAAGCTTTAACGGATGTGAGACATACTCCACTGGCACGTACCATAATTAGTAGTTATCCAGAATGGGCTAAATGCCTGCACATGAAAGTCATACCCGATCACATTACAACAGATGCGCGACGCATAGCAATGACCCGCCGCTGGCTCTCCACCAGCTGATAAGGCTTGGGTATAAAACAAGTTTGCTAAGTGCGAGAATTTCACCATAAAGCAAACTAGCAACAACAACTACACCCAACTCTCTTTTTAACACGGTTTTATTTTAAAAGATTTTGAAATAATACGACTCATAAAAAAATTTTTTACGCGGAAAATTAATTATCCAATTTTGTTTTGGAATCGTTTTTTTACTGAATAAAAAGAGAATTTGAGTGATGGCATCTTTGTTTTGACATTTACGCTCTCCATTGCTCGTCTGTTTGTATACTACAGCTGTTAATTTTGCAAGTGTCAAATATGACTGACATACGACGCTATTTGCAAAAATTATAGATTTTCCGATAGGGTGATTAATTTTGCGCCATTTTGTGCAATATAAAAAAGTCGAGAGAGCAAAAATCGGTAGCTAGTAACACACTTTGTTGCTACGAAAAAACTAACAGTATCTGGCATACATGGATCAAAATCGGTTTTATGACAAAAAAAAACAGGTTATCTGCAAAGTCGGTTTACTGACGATAGTTTAACGTGATAACGTCATAAGAAAATACTGATTGAATGGTTGCATTTTTCAAAAGAAAATTTTAATTTTATTTGTTTGATAGATATTTTGTATGGATATAGAGAATGAGGTAACATTAACATAACATAACATAACATAACATAACATAACATAACATAACATAACATAACATAACATAACATAACATGACATAACATAACATAACATAACATAACATAACATAACATAACATAACATAACATAACATAACATAGCACAACAAGCTGTTCAAGCAAGGTAACGACGCATGAGCAAGATAACGACGCATTTTTTGGTGCGTGCAGCCGGCTACATAGAATTATAAGACGTTATCACGTCAAAAAATAATAATAACATTAAAACAACAGGTATTATTAACAAACTTGGTTTTATTTTAAATTCTTCAAGTAAATCAAATTAATAATAATGAATAAGAAGGCATATGCAAATACAAATACGTGAATTTATATATGTACATATGCGCATATATGTACATACATATATACGCTCACTTAAGTAGGAGAGAGCAAGATGTCGAACGTTGCCGTTCGTTTGCTTTGTCGTTCGTTCCGCGCTTTCGCTTGCAGTTCATTCAAGGTAACGACAAATGAGCAAGGTAACGACACATTTTTTCGTGCGTGCAGCCGGCTAAATCGAATTATAAGACGTTATCACGTCAAAAAATTGCAAGCTATAATGATGACTATTAGTTTATACTGTTGCTTAATTTGTATATTTTTAATCCTTTATAGGGCAGCGCACAGAATTGTTTATTTTTTTAGTAATATTGCTTGGTAGTAAATATCTTGCAGAAAACCATCAATTCGGGAACGTTTTCCTAAGTTTCGTAAAATCCGCAAAAACCAAACAAAGCGCATAATTTGAGCTTTGTTTAAAAGCATGGATATGTATCTATATTGAATAAGTAATAAAGAAATCAATACATTCAAAATTTTCTATAAGCAAAATACGTCAAAAAATTAAAGAAGTTGCTATAATTGGGCATACAATTTAAGAAATTTCAAAATATTTAAAACTCTTATAATCGAATTAACGTAATATGTACAGAACAAAAATTTTGTTATGTAATAAATATATATATATACAATAATATTAAATACCTCCATTTATGCGTATTTTATTGAAATATTGTAATGTTCCCCAAAAATTATCAACCGTTCCCGGAATGACAAAAATGTTCTCGAAATGATGATATTGATATAATTAGGTAGAAATAAGGAAATATTTAAATTATAAACAACAGTTAAAATAAAGAAGTGATTTATTTATTTATTTTTTTACAAAACTTATTATTTTTCGAAAACATCAATATCATTATCAAAATAATAATATTCTTGACTTTTTTCTTTTTTTAGCGTTGGTGTTGAAATAATAGTGATTACTTGTTCAAAATCAATATATGATATATCCTTAGGTTCCAGCTTAAATTTTCTAATATTGTTAGGCACAGATCTCAAAAAGGTTACTAAGATTTCTCCATCATCGTCATCGACACATGTCTGGCAGGTAGCAACATATCTGAAGCAAACATTTGGCTTCTCAGTAGAAACATTAACAAGCAAGAATGTCCCAGGGGATACGAGATTTGGATGTATATTTTCTTTGCCATAAGACGTATTTGCTTCAACATCAATCTGTTTAACTTTAATCTGCTGACGACGAGATTTTGTCTCTAAATCTTCATTGTCCGAGGAAGATGACCAGTATACAGATTTATAAATGCTTACTCTATTTTTAAATCTCAAATGGTTAGCTGTGATCATAGGCTTTTCGTCAACAGGAGATTCAATTGCAGGCATAATAACTTCCTCAGGTTCAACTGCACTCATATTACAAAGGCTAGAAAGCTTCGATAGTTTTAGCTCTTTATGAAAATATTCGTATCGATAAAATTGTATTAAAACGTCTAGTCCTTTTTGCCAGTACACTTTTGTGATGTCCATTATACCTGGAATAGCATCCAAAACGCATTGGAACGCGGTTTTTCTCCTCAATCTCGTTGTATTCTGGGATTACTTTTACTTCGATAGCAGCATTTTTGAACAAACCGGCGAGTTCTGAAGCTGTTCTAACATCATTACCCATCAGGGCATGTCTTTTCGCTGTTCTTTTTAGGTATCCTCCTACACCATCCATTGGGCCTTTACCATGACCAGCCTCGCCTTTTTTTCTATGATACTCTCTGTCCTGAGCCCGTTCAATTTCTTTGTGCTCTTCAGTCATCTTATCCAAAAACTTTCTTCTTCTAGCATGCGCCTTTCCTCTTTGGCGCAAATAAGCTATCCTTTTTAAGCTTTTTTTGAGATTTTTTTTTATTTTTTTCTTTATCAGGAGTTTCCATTATGCTGTAATTATAAAGAAACAAAATTTTAAAATAAATTTATTAAAAAAATTGTAAATGATTCGCCCTTAGAAATAATAATCATCATTCCGAGAACGCAACAGTCATTTCGGGAACGTGTCATCATGTCCGGGAACGTTTCCGAAATGACCGTTCACGAAATGACGATTTCCAATAAGCGCGCGCTTTGATTAGACGGCGGCCATCTTAAATACGATCTGGGCTTGCCAATAGGAAAATATGTGAGTTTATTTTGTTATTTCGTGTCGTAAAAAAGAATTTCATCAATAATTAAATGTAATAATTACGTTCACGAATTGACGGACTATTGATGTACGCTGTACGAATAATGAATTGAAAGGTACTTACCATTTAGATTTATTTTATTTGACGATAAATACTCTGACAGCCCGCTTTGTTATTGTTTTCTCCCTCGACTGACGTTAGACACCGAATGGCTGCATTCACTTAAAATTATTTTTGATCTATTATCGATACGAAATGGGTAACTTACCTTAAATTTGTATACTAAATTTTGGGCTTGTTGCTGAAGATTGTACATTAGGACGCGTTCCCGAAATGATTATCCATGCATGTATCATGATTCAATTATACAAGGTTAAGTAAAGTTTGACAACTGATTTCGGATGCTACTTAATCCATTGATGCAATTTGGAAGCAAGGGAAAAAAGGGCATAAGTTTATCCCCATTCTGAAACTGTAGTAAAAAATTGAAAAAGGTCGTTGTAAGCCACAGAATAATTTTATGTTATATGTTATAATTATTTATATTTTTAACTTAACTATTCCCATGGATTTGTGTCATATATATATATGTATTTTGACCATGCATCGGATTGGAATCTATATGTGCCACTTGTAAGCCTACACTGAAGTAATAAATAAAACAACTTGAGAATAGTGGAAACTCTTAACAATTATCTTATTGAATGCTCATTGTTCTCTTCTTTTGTTTATTGCACCGGTTAAGATGCTTTATTCGAAAGTGCATCCGGCATTTAAAAAAAAAATCGTTTAACATCATCGCGTAAACTCACGTTTTCACTTAATGTGAACAATTTTTGTAAAAATGATATCCCACCGTAAATCTCCCTGCCGTTGAACTGGTTAAATTTTGTCCTAGAACTTGGTGCTTGGTTTAACTAATCCGCCCTTAGATAAAGTGTCAACCCAAGTAAATGTAGGCTCATTGCAGGAACAATCGGTCAACTTTAATTTGCGTATTATGTAACCGGCAATATATTCAATGGCATCTTCGTGTAAGCTATCAAAGTCAGCGGTCTCATTTAATGAATCGTTGGCGAAGAGAGAGTCGTCTGAAACTATCTCATCTTCTGTTAGCAAACTTTGTAAAGTTTCTAAAGAAGTATCATTGAGACGGAGCCATTTAGTTTCGTCGGCCTCAACATTGCCACGATCAACTAATATTGAAGTATTTCGTGCTGTTAATAGAAAGCGTTAAGTTATTCAGAAATGAGTAATATATGCATTCATTCACCTAATAAATATCTTCGTAATCTATATTTAAATTCCATAGGACTAGAATTGTCATACAACCCGCCTTTGGCACGCATCGCCCCGAAAAAATGCTCCAGTATATCCTTATTTAATCGATAAGTCAGAATGTACTGAAAGCAGTACTTTTATTGAACATAACGATATAAGTCCCTGAGGGACTTGTTGCTTAGTTTTCACAGCTTCCACAGAACTTTCAATAGAATTGAAAGATGCGAAAGTCTAAGCAAAATGGAATAGGCAAAACAGTATTGCCTGCTAACTTTTTCAGCAAAAGTTTTAATTTCTACGCTTTTGAGTACTTTTTCTTTAGAATTTGCTCTGAAATAAAAAGTAGCTTTTCCAAGAGGACAACACGGATTTATTAAGGAGCTTCAAGATGGCTAACACAGGGTGAAAACTAGGCTACGTACATCACCTTTAATTATTGCTTCATGTGCATGTATATTGATTTTATTTAAAATTTGCTTATTAATTAGTTATATTTTTCGATGTACACACAAAACAGGATAGTTGAAGTAATTTATTAATTTTTTTCACAAATAAGTCAAATTTAAGACATTAAATTGCTAGCAAAGCCAATTATGCACCTTGGTGATTTTGAGTCACATACATATCTACTTATGATATCATTTTTCGTCTAGTCCAAAATAAACGGGCACACTTTTTATCAGGTAGCGATGATTAGTTGCAGAATTGATTTTTATTCCTAATTTTAACTTGAATTTTTATTTCATTTGTACTTCTGGATTGAATATTCGCTGTGAACTAAGTTTAAGTTTTTCCTAATAAAAGTTATTTGGCTTTGTTTCATAAATACTTATGTATGTGATATGGATTTCATTATTACTTCTTTGCACGGTTTTTTGGGAACATTTTAAAGTTCTTTCATCCTACAAGATTTCTCAAAGTTGTGGAACATAGCTCTAAATCTACCAAGTGTTGCATGCATTTTTTAAACAATTTTTCACGCTTTTCTAAGGCACGTATTTACCGCGCAAAAAAAGAGTTGGGTGTATTTAATATTGAACTGTTTTCTCTGGTAATTAATCTTACGAGGGGTGCCTTTTATATGTCGGGATTAGAGAACACAAACAAATTTTAATAATCGAAAATCCCTTTATTGTTTTTCAAAATATTCTCCATGAAGATCTACGAGTATACACTGTTGCATGCGTTTGAACCAATTGTCGAAGCACTTTTGCCACTCTGAATGAGGTACCTCCAAAACATGCATTCTGAATGCCGCAACCGCTTCTTCAGGTGTCGAAAAACGTTGACCTCTCAGCTTGTTTTTTACGTACGGGAATAAAAAGAAGTCATTCGGTGCCAAGTCAGGACTATACGGCGGATGACCCATTAATTCGATGTTTTGGGTGCTCAAAAATGCAGTTGTTTGAGCCGATGTGTGAGAGCTCGCATTGTCCTGGTGAAGAGTGATCCGTCTTTGGCGATTGGTTTTCCTAATTTCTTGGAAAACAACTGGCAAACAAATGGTTGTGTACCACTCAGAATTTACTGTTCTGCGTTGTTCTAGTAGTACGGTTGCGACATGTCTAGTCTTTCCGAAAAAACAGGCGACCATTTGCTTAGAAGTGCTTCGTGCGCGAACAACTTTTGTTGGATTTGGCTCATCTTGAAACACCCATACAGTCGACTGCTGTTTACTTTCGGGCTCATACGCGTAAATCCATGATTAATCACCTGCCACGATATCATAGACGTGTTTCGAAGCCCCGCAATCGTATTTTTGAGCATTCCCTCGACCAATCGACACGAGCCTTTTTTTGAGCGATTGACAAATTGTGTGGCATCCAACGCGAACAAATTTTTTTTGCAGTCAAATGTTTATGCAATATTGAATATATGCTGGTCCCACTAATGCGTAAGATTGTCTCAATCTCACGTTAGGTCACTTGACGATCTTGCAATATCAGTTCGCGCACAGCATCAATGGTTTTCGGAACAACAACTGATTTTGGACGACCTTCACGAGTGAACTACGACCACGATTGACTTCACCATACCATCGATAAACACTGGTCCTTGATGGAGCTTCATCGCCAAAAAATTAATTAAATTCATCCATGCAATGTTGCTGAGTTAATCCACGTCGAAAGTTGTAAAAAATAATCGCACGAAAATGTTCACGTTTTAATTCCATTTTTGGACCGAGATGAATCTTTTAAGTTACTGTAAACAACACAAAAAGCGCCTATTTCAAAACGTTCTGAGTACGTAAAAGTCAAAAAGATGTCAAACTTTGCTGTCAGTTGCCAGACTGCAACACCAGGGTTGGCAAATCCCGACATATAAAAGGCACCCCTCGTATAAGCTATTAATCTTTTGAATGCCGCTTGTTGCAAAAGTTGAAAGTTGAAAAACAAATGCAGTGCGGTAATCCCTCGATTATATGAACTAATTCAGACAAGAAGTGTGCCTACTTATGTTGTATGTATTATTATTACGTATTTAGTTTGGTATTGGTATTTGCTGGGTTTCTGGCGTGGAATAAATGATTTGTTTTCATAATCAGAGCGCTTTCCTTGACCAGCTTTTTCGGAAGAAATATTTTGTGACCTAATTATTAAAAAAAGTTAACAGGACAATATTTGAAGGCCAAAATGTATTCGAAGCAATTTGTATAAATATTTTCGATCTACAGGTTTTACATTTTTTTTTATTGGAGAAGAGGAATTGTTGTTCAAAATATTTCGAGCCCATATTTTTAGTTTGCCAGCTCAAGGCTGGCTTAATGAAAACATTGCTTTTGTTATATGGCGATATCTTCAGGTGGGTTCATTGCATCATTTATTATTCGTTGCTCTTGCAATTTTCTCAAAAATAAGTAGCTTAAAAGTCTGTAAGGGTGGAACCCAGCTTTGAGTGAAATTACTCAGCCTTCGCTTTAAGAGATATGCGGCATTTTATGGCTACATTTGAGATTATCGACTGCTTTGTGAGCGATTTTATCGCAGCCTGGCGTAGTCATAAAATAATCAAAAACTGGTACGGTCAGTCGGTATAGTATAAAAGACTTTTCGTGTTGTCTACATCAGGAAATAACACAGCTTGAACTTCGCTCCCACTACAGGCTGTTATACGTTACCTGTCACCCCAGCAGCATTTTCCTTATACTCTTTGATATATCATATTTCTGAATTCTGTTGATCACCATCTACCGCAGTTGCTAATTTAAGCGAGCGTTCAACTAACTGAGCGGCGACTGTACTGACATATCTATGCATACATATTTAATTTTTCTGGCACTTTTAAAACTTGATATTCGTTTCCACAAACTATGTCGCTTCGCGTTCGGGTGCGCCTCCGAGTACTAATCAAAATAGTAGCGCACTACCCATAAGTGGCGGCACGTGTTTACTTATTTCGGAGCGCGCATTTTCCCACACGTTGTATACACGAGCTGGAAGGCTTGTAGAGCAGTCAGTTTTTTAGCAAGGCTTGTGCTGTTTAGATATAATTTTAGTTGCAAATTTACTTGAAAGAAAAAAAATAAAAAAATTAAATCAAGAAATCGTGGACACATTGATTGTTTTGAATTCCACAATGCCTTTATCACTTCTACACGTACTAATTACTTGAATTGTTGTTTTATTGACGGCTGTCGCATATTTGTTTTGGCGTCGCATAAACTACTGGCGAGAACGCGGCATACCACACGACACGCCCAGCTACTTGTATGGCAGTTTTCATAATTTATCTAAATCATACGGCTTCTCCGAGATTCTGCGCTCTATGTATCAGCGCTACAAGGGCCCCGGCCCCTTCTGTGGCTACTATTTCTTTCAGCGCCCCGCTGCCATGATCTTGGATATGGGGCTTGTGAAGAATATACTAATAAAGGATTTTTCGAACTTCAGCGATCGAGGTCTATTCTATAATGAGCAGGATGATACGCTCACGAGTCATTTGTTCTTCGTTAACCGTTCGAAGTGGCATGTTTTGCATGGCAAACTCTCGCCGACTGGACTTGGTGCAGCGCAACGTTAATGTGGAAGTGAAGGAGCTGATGGGTCGCTACGCCACCGAAGTGATTGGCAAGTGCACTTTGGGTATTGAATGCAACAGCCTTAAGAATCCGAATGCTGAGTGTCGCGTTATTGGACGTCGCATCTTCACCGATCGCCGTCATAGAGAGGGGTTTCCCAAATTGGCGCGCAAGCTACGCATGGCTGTAATACATGAAGATTTAGCAAATTTCTTTGTGCGACTGGTGCGGGAGAATATGAAATATTGAGAGAAGCCTAATGTGCGTCGCAACGACTTGATGAATCTGATGATGGAGCTGAATAAGAGTAAGAAATTAAGGTATGATGAAAATGATCAATTTAAGGGTCTGACTGTAGAGGAGATGACAGCGCAAGCTTTTTTCTTCTTTGCTGCAGTTTCCGAGAAGTCATCATCGACACTCTCTGGTGCATTGTACGAGCTGGCTAGACAACCGGAGATTCAGCAACGTCTATGCTGTGAGATTATTGAGACATTGTGTCAACACGACAACGAACTCACCTATGAGTGTCTGCATGAGCTGCAATACATGAAGCAGGTGTTATCGGGTAAGTGTGTCTTTGCGTCATTAATATACAATACAATTGTGGCAATGTCTGTTTTCCATAGAAACGTTGCGTAAGTATCCAGTATTGCCGCATCTGGCGCGCCAACCGTTGCACGACTACCCCGTGCCGGATCATCCCGAGTATGCCTTACCAGCAAGGGTTTTGGCTACAATACCCGTTAATGGCATACATTATGATCCTGAAATTTATCCCGATCCCGAGAAATTCGATCCAGAACGCTTCACGCCGGAAAACGTAAAGATGCGTGAGCGGATTGGGTGGCTACCATTTGGCGATGGGCCGCGCAAGTGAATCGGCTTTCGATTTGCGGAGATGGAGATGCGGACTGCATTAGTGTATCTGTTGAAGAATTTTCACTTTTCTGTGAGTGAACTGACGAAGAGTACTTCAATCAATTTGAGAGGGAATAGGTTCTTAAAGGTGGAGCGTATTTAGTGTGCGAGTATAAAATTAGTGTAATTTTAGTGTAGTTTATAGTCTGGAAGTCAAGATACTTAATAACCTCGTTTAACGGAAAAGTAGTTTTATATATTTCTTAAAATAGGTTTTTTTTACCAAAATGAGCTTATTTATCTAGACTGAATATGACTTCTTTATGCCTGTACGGAGGTGTAAATGTATACATATATGGAGTCCACGTGAAATTGCGAGTACAAAATTTTAATTGCGAATGTGAGTTATGTGTAGATTGTTAAGATATTTATTGCTTTTTGAAACTTCCGACTCCCAGTGGATTTGCGAAATCTAAGACTTTGAGTTTGTTTATTTTTGTCCATTAGATGGACAGTTTTCGTAACTTCAATTTCTTAGACGCGAATCCGTATATGGGATATGGATTTTTAAAAGTTTTTTATTAAAAATAAGCTTTTTTGTTGATGAACAAAACTATTTTTAAAGAATTTTGTAAGCTTTACTTTTGTATTTTGAAAGCAATATTTGTGAATCAATATGAATAAAAAAGTTATCAAAATGTATTTGGGGAGACATGTTTTTATTAAATATTTACTTAGTCTTCTAACTATTATATTTTCCTGCTGAACCCAATGATGCTCCTCCAGAGCATAAAACTTCTATTATATCCTGTGACAGCCCAAGAAGACTTGAAAGTTGCATTATTTTAAGGACAAAGAGTTCCACCATCCCGTTCTTAACATATATGCACTTGGAAGTAAATGCCTCTTCGGAAATGCATCATGAAAAACTGGCAACATATGGCGATATAAATGCTGACGTTATGCTTATATGTATTATATAAAGTTCACACACAACACCCAAAGGTTTTAGGCCAATTAGCCTATCCTCTTTTTTGCTAAAAACATTAGAAAGAATAACACTGTGGAACAAATTCAGGTTAGCAAAAATTAGGTCCATTCTGAGAGTGGAGGGTGAAAATAGAGGCGAAATTAGAATACCCGTATCGCGCCGTTTTTTTATGTTAGTTCGAATTTTTTTTTAATCGGCCTTCGAAGTTCGAAATCGGAGCAAAATTGTTTGTATGGTTTTTTGGCTATAACTCGTCGACTAATTGATATTTTTTCAATCTGTAAAAGCCAAATTACCTGTGCAACAATTACAATTTTTGAAAAAATTGATTTCGCAAATTTTTGTGGTACTTATGAAACAATATACTGAAAATCGGCATTTGACTGCAAACTTCGAAGGCCGATTAAAAAAAAATTCGAACTAACATAAAAAACGGCGCGATACGGGTCTTCTAATTTCGCCTCTATTTTCACCCGCCACTCTCAGAATGGACCTAATTTTTGCTAACCTGAATTTGTTCCACAGTGTAATTCCACTTTAAAACTTTGCAACCAAATTCAAAAACAAAATCTGGCAGGCTTCGCGCAATATACTTATTTTTAAACTGAGAGCTACTTCCATCCGAAAAAATATAAATATTTTGAAATTGCCCATGTTCTTTTTTGATTATGTCTACAAGTTTTGTTAAAAAACAGCACACATCGAATTTATTGTGAGTGAGTTTGTCACTGATTATAGAGTACGATTTTACTTCACCAACCAGCCAAGCAACGCAAGTGAAAATGGTAACTTGGCGGTAGCTAAAATGTGCGCTTTGCACCTCATTTTGACAAGTTAACCTATAATTCTCTGCGAAGTCAATTTGAAGAATTAGATCGTCGGAGCTAATGTCATTTTTTTCCTTTCGAAATAGTTTTGTTGGGAACGTTTAATAAAAAAGTGGCGTTTAAACAAAGGTAACTGGACATCTAGTTCGTACAAAAGATCAGACAAAGATCCTTCGGTGTATGTCAAAGCAATGCGGTCTTCAACTTTGCGCCAATGTTTCCATTTAACAGATTCATCCATCAATGGCCAATATTTTAAGGGCACTAATTCATTTCTTACATCTGGAACACAATGTTTGCACTTGTTCATCATACATTTTTCGTTTTTAATGTTGCAACAAGCAGATTCGAGAAAAGTTGGATGAAAAAGATTTTATAAAATCCGCACTGCTTTCCAAAACAAATGCAAAATTGGCGTGATGCTTACAAACACACATATTATGTGGTATCTTGCATGATAGTTGCACATGTTTTGGTCGCAATTCGTAAAATGCAGACTTGCTAACGAAGTTAGTAGTTTTCTCCAATTTGTAGAGTTCGTACGACTCAGCAACAGATAGCACCATAAAACGCTTGGCCACTACTACCCCAACGACAATCAATGTGTCCTTTCTACCTGCGGCTTGGACACTAATATCATCTCTTGAGTAAAAGTCTACGACAAACTGTTTTTTTTTTTCTTGTATTGCCGATTTAGATTCGTTCTTCAATGATAATGTACCATATTTTTTGTATAACAAATCAACAATATAGCTTCTTTTCTGTGGGTCGGCCGACAAAGCAGTTTTGGCTTTTTTTAATGCCTTTCCTATTGTTTGCCTGCATTTATAGGGCTGATTGGCTTCTGGGCTATATTCTTTGTCACATTCATTTTTCTTTCTCAGGCGAAATGCTTGTTGTCTTTTACAATTTTGTTTTCTTATTGCATCACTTTTATGCTTGGTGGATTCTAACCTTTTGCTGTACTTTGATGCCCTCTCTTTTGCTTTTAAACGGCTTCTCTCCAGCCTCAGTGGGTCAGTTTTTAGTTTTTCCCTATAGCACTTTGAGTATTTTTTACAGTTACTCGAAGAATCCATCTACATAAGACATGATTGAATTATAATTCAGAAAAAGCCATCACCTATCGAGAAAATTACTTACAATATGGCGTGACGTTACGAAACTTTGAAGCTCAATACGACAGAAATTCCTTGCTTAAATGGCGTAATTTTTAATTTAATTTGTAACCTTTATCAACTTTTATTAAAATACAAAATTATTTGCATCTACAATCGCCAGCGCAATTCTAATAAGACTAAATAGCATCTGTATGGCGTGACGTTATTGATGAATATCTTTTAAAAGTAAATGCAAAATTTACCGTTAATTGAAGCGTCACTGCTCTTTCACATTGGTTTTACGCCTAGTTGTTGTTATTGCCAAATTGTAGCTATTAGAGTTGAATTGCAGAGTTACTCTTAGAAATGTAAACAGCAAAGAGAAAACGCTCTTGTAAATAAAAAAAACTGGTCACCAAGTGAACATGAAATTTGTGTTCCGATAACTCAAGAACGCAATTAAGGAAAATTTTGAAAATATTACTTTTATGATATTTAAATAGTTTTCTTTAATAAATCAAGCAATTTTTTTTGTTTAATCATAGTCTAGGTTTTCGGTTAAGGTAGACTTTTCTGTGGAATTTCCCATATACTAGCAGAAAAGGACGGCAGTGTTTAGGTAGAAACGGGCAAATTCTACATCCTTCCAAAATTTCATCAATAAAGAGGCCTCTTACATATACGTAGCTTCAATCTATGTATATTGCGAATTTCGTCAGTCGAAAATTAAGTGCTCAAATATGAAAATCATCAATACAGCAATAAACCAGTTTTCGGCCATAGGCTACAGGTCTTATCTATTGCGTCAGATAATTTGCCCAGAAAAAGGTGAGCGATAAGTAATTTAAATTGCGAGATCAATAAAAATTGCATTATAATTTATGTTATTATCAGAAACCATTTTTAAAACTAATATACATGCACACATACCAAAAACTCGTAAGCAAGTAGTTAATAATATACACATAGAAAAATCCTCTAGTTCCGAAATAATGCGCATCAAGTGAATTAATGAACAACAAAAGGATTATTTTATTTTTATTATTAGAAAGTGTTATTTGTTTGCTGCTGTACCCCTTTTTTCATGGTTCGGAACAAGCTCTGTTCACAGAAGGAAAACGAGGAAAAAACCAAATGATTTGTGCGTGTCTAAAGCTGCTCTGAACAGCTATCTACCTTTCGGAGGCGGCATAAAACTGTAGGCCCTTTGTGAATCAATATCAAGTTGCATACGACAAATAGGAAGCGGAGCTCGGCCAAACATCTAACGAAGAGATTACCGTCCTAAACCATAAAATAGGTGTGCAACCTTTTGACCTGCTGTTTTACTTTAGTTTATTTAGTATATATATACTCATTTTTCAAAAAAAGTTTAACTCATTACACAGCAACAACTATATACAGTCACTGACAAGTCATTTAATACAGTTACGATTTTGTGTAAAGTGCTCTATATTTCACAATACTTTGCGATAATGGAAAAAAAGAGTATGCACATATTTTAGTTATTTTTTTTTACTTAATTTTTCAATATAAAATACAATTTTCTAATTTTTTATAACTATGCAATACAATAATTTTTCGAATATAAAATAAAGTGTTCACTCATTGCAACGTAAGTAAAGAAAAAAATATATAAATGCAAATAATACAGAAAATTCAATTTCAAAAAATTATGAATAAATATTCTGTAGATTTTCACCAACATTTCAAACTTTTTAATCAAAGTTTTTAGAACAATTTTTGGTATGCAGTTTTAGTGCACATTGAATTTTGATATAATAAAGTGCAAATTGCAAGTGGCTACAAAATACCGTTGATTTTCGACATTTTTTTTACTGAAGGGGCCATTTTCTTCCACATAAAAAAATTGTCGAAAGTACTTTGCATGTAAGAATATACGCTCTCGGCAGCCTTAGCGGCAGAAAGTGTAGATAATGATAACCAAATACAAACATAATTAAACCGAGAAGCTGCTCTGTTGCAATTAATTCACACATGAGTAGGAGTAGGAGTGGTCCTCTTTTGGCGAAAAAGTACCAGGGTGGTAAGTAGTACGAATGAGTATGCACAAACAAAAGTAATAGTAATTTTATCATATGGAGAAAGCTGACTACAAAGTTGCTGTGTCATGAAAGTTGTTTCAAACAAATATTCGCTCTTTGAATGCAGCCCACATACGTACACACACTTGTTGAGTAGTGTATTACTCATTTTTACGAGAAAATATGTACATAAACATCATTCAATGTATAGTCAGTAATTGTACCGTTCGTGGTTAGTTCGGGTTTAGTGCTCAACAGCGCAACAATCGGCAGCTCCGTTATTTCTAAGCAACTATATCGCCGCAATGGCTGTAACCGCTGTTCTACTAAGTATTCTCGCAGTAATTGTTGCTGCCGCTTTTTATATTACTCGTCGCAATTTAACTTATTGGCAGCGAAGGGGTATTCCTTGTGATACGCCACATTGGATTTTCGGTAATGCTAAAGGTATTCCGGCGAAAAATAGCATGGCAGAAGTGTTCACAAGAATCTACAAACATCATTTGGGATCGGGCCCATTTTGTGGATTTTATTTATTCCAAACTCCAACGGTTTTGGCTTTGACACCGGAGTTGACAAAAAACATATTAATTAAGGACTTTAGTAATTTCACTGATCGCGGTTTGTATAGCAATGAAAAAGATGATCCCCTTACTGGGCATTTGTTTTTGCTTGATGGCCAAAAATGGCGCGTTATGCGCAATAAACTCTCACCTACCTTCACTTCCGGCCAAATGAGATACATGTTTCCCACTATTCTGAAGGTGGCTGAACAATTCGTGGAAACTATGAATAGTGAGCTCGAACGGAATAATGTAATCGAGATCAAAGATATTATGGCGCGTTTCACCACCGATGTGATCGGCTCTTGTGCCTTCGGCATTGAATGCAATAGTTTGAAAAATCCAGATGCTATCTTTCGCAAAATGGGACGTCGCATTTTCACCGAACGCCGTCATTCGAACCTCGTAAATGCACTGGTTCAAGTCGTGCCAAATTTGGCACGCATATTTCATATACGTTTAGTACCAGATGAAATTACCAATTTCTTTTTGAAGATAGTACGCGAAGCGGTAGATTATAGGGAGAAGAATAATGTGCAGCGCAAAGATTTTTTGAACATCCTGATGGAACTGAATAAGGGGAAGTTAAAATTCGATGATAAAACCGATGGAAAGGGTCTGACGGTGGAGCAAATGACGGCGCAGACGTTTGTGTTCTTTGTGGCTGGCTTTGAGACATCATCTACTACTCTATCTTTTATGCTTTATGAGTTGGCGCAAAACCAAGCAATACAACAGCGCCTGCGAGAGGAAATTGTGAAGACAATAGAGAAACACGGCAACGAGCTAACTTACGAATGCATCAACTCGATGTCTTACATGAAACAGGTGATTGCAGGTAAATATATGACAAAAATTATAAAAACTATGCCTGTATAATAAAGGTTTCTACTTCTGCTCTTTATGTAGAAACACTACGAAAATACCCAATTGTGCAACACTTGCAACGTAAGGCGCTAGATGATTATGTTGTGCCTGACCATCCCAACTATGTGATCGAAAAGGGCACGACCGTATTCATACCAGTCTTCGCCATGCAGCATAATCCAGAAATATATCCCGAGCCCGAGAAGTTTGATCCCGATCGCTTTTCATCAGAGGAAATGCAAGTGCGGGACTCCATCAATTGGCTACCATTCGGCGATGGCCCGCGCAATTGCATTGGTATGCGCTTTGGCCAAATGCAGATGCGTGTCGCTTTAGTCTATTTGCTGCGCAATTTTGAATTTTCTTCTTGTCAACTAACCGACATTCCCTTGCAAATCGATCGGAACCATCCCTTAATGCAAAGCAAAGATGGCATACATCTGAAAGTGCAGCGGATTTGAGTCTCAGAGTTTGACTTAATATTTAATTTATATGCCAGACCTACCGTTTGGTTTGGAATTTGTAAGAGATTCTACTTTTTATACCTATATATTTGCGAGGTAATCGGCGATTCTGGAATAAATATTCATTTTTTAATTATTCATTTAATAAAGCTTTTAATAAAGCTAGCGTTTCGGTGTAAAGCGATCCATAGTTGAAATTGTACTGAACTGACATATCGAAAACATGTATGCTGAAGTCGATCGGTTGGTAAATGACAAATTTATTCAGCGATTGCATACCGACACAAAAGATAACCCACCCTGTATATATATAATTGACGCGTAAAAAGGAAGGAAAGAAAAGAGATGTTTGTAGTTAAATAAATAAAATTGCAAATAAATAGAGAGCTAAAAAATTCAAAAACTACGTTAGCTGAAGAACTGATTCTGTTAAGTTACCTGCGAATCAGAAATTGAAATGCGAAAATGAACGTAATTTTACGTAATTGTAGATTAGGTGTGTGTCTTAATTAAAAAGAGTGTGCAAGTAAGGACAGGTTAATGTGAGCAAGGAAGATAATATAATAAAAAGAAAATTTTGTTTATAAACAAAAAAATTACACTCAAATTCTATAATTAAATCAGCTAAACAGGTGACTATCTCTAATTTGGTGAGACACAAGTCGCCATGGTGAAAATAATTTAGAAGTTGTGTCCAATATCAGACCGTTAACCAGCTCTCAGCGAATTTGAAAGAATCAGCTGATTGGCTGACGTCACCAGTGTTATTATAGTGTTTTGTTTACGATAAAACTGAGATGGTGATATACGAAAAAAGTTAGCACAGTCCCTACTCATGCTGAAGTAAAAGCACTTGATTCGCTTACATTCAACTTTAAATCAGCGCTGGATTATTGCCAAGAGATGATTACTCCATCTCACTTCGTTGCAAGGACATAGGAATACAGAAGAAATGCTTGCCATGCACAGCTTAATAAAATTATTTTTAGAGAAGCTGGTGAAAGATGAAGCTGAAGCAAGACATCTCAGACTTGTCAAGTCAAAGGTGATCGAAAGTGGTTCGAAAATGACCACGAAGTGAAAAATGTTAGTTAAGCCACAATAGTCCAGCAGCCACCCTCGTAATTATTTCTGTACTCATTAACACCTAGCAGCGTCGCCAACACTTGCAAGCGAGAGAGCTGTTTGGCTGGTATGTTGAGCAGTGTCAGAGAACTTAACTTCTGAGTTACTCTGGTAGAGCAAGCAAACGATCAACGATTGTTATTGGAATTGAATAAGTAATTACCAAGAATGATATAAAGAAGATTGCGCCCATCAGAGCGTACGTGACGTCACGTTTGCAGAGTTGTGCAGTATTGCCAACCATTTGATCTATGCAATAAATTTAGTGCTTTTTTATACCGAAAATGCGACAATTTTTAAGTTTGATGTTTGTTTCTTTTTGTTTTTAATTTAAGGCGACCGAGACTTTAGGTTAAAAAAAAACTGTATTATTATACAAAAGAAGTTTAAAAAAGGCCACTCTGAGAAGATTTTAGTGCTAATGAAAATTTTTTTACTCCTATAAAATTTGATAATTTGAAAGTGCAAATTTAATTTTTGGCTCCATTTAAGGCTATGCAAAAATATTAAATGCCCCGCTCTCAACTCTTCATAAGATTGAAAACCTTTCTACACATTTTTAAAAGCCTTTGAATTTATTGAATGCGAATTAAAACCATAGAGGTGTAATCGTTTCTTCCGGTCATCAATCCTTAGTGAGACATAGAGCATCAAGAGGTGTATTCATAGTAAAAATAAGCAACAAAATACCAGAAAATACTAAAGAAACCATACTGACATTTTTACAAAAAGAGTACCTTATCTAGTTACATAACTTCAAATATAGCAAAAAAGTCGTTCCCTTAATAAAAGAGTCTCGCTTAACAAAAAAAACTCATAAATTAAATTGTACATAAGCATAACACATTTATTTAAAAAAAAACGCACATTCTACAGACAATTTGTCACGCATACAAAGTTCTTTAAATAACACAATAAAAATTTCGTGTTTTATTTTCTTTAAATGGGCATTTAGTTCGTTTTTATATCCAAAGCTAGGCAACTCTGCAGTAGCGAGAGAGAGATTTGAGTGCCGAAAGCAGAAGAACACCAACAACACCGGCAATCGCGGGCAATGCCACCAGATGTTAAAAAAAAGTAAAGCTAAATAAAACTGAGTGAATTATTTAAATAATTATTAAAAAATGTATATTTTACAAAATTATAAACATTACATTTTAATTAGAACAACTAGAAAAATGTCATGAAGAAAGAACTAGAACTCCGAGACACAAAATAATAAAAATAACAAAAAAAAAGATAAATCAAGTTACGAAAATGGTAATCTGGCCATACTGGAGCTAAAATCACGTAACTAGTTGTCAAATTCGCTGAGCGCAAAGTAACGGGACCACGATGGGCGCCATCTCATTATTCTTTGCATCATGAGTAATTACTGTTGCGGATAACAGCGGAGATTGAGTAGGCGGTATGATTATTCTTGTTGGATCGTTTTTCCAATTAGAGTATGGTTGCAATTGGACTACGCAGGTCGTACAACGTGAAGTAGCGATTAGATTAATAAATTTAATTAATATTAATAAAAAGAATTAAGAGTTTTATTCACTTGTATGTAGCGGTACTGCGCAGTATAGCTTGTAAAAAACTAGGACCTTTCAGGTTGCACAATTTTTATTCTAAATAAAGAAGAATGGCATCATTTAAATGTCCGCCATGAGCACGTCTACAGGTAAAATCCACCAAACAGCCGATTACTGAATATCTACTTCTTGAGAACGTTGAGAGGTTATTCAGCAGGTTATTAAGGTTATTCAGCAGAATCAATATTTTTAACTGAACGTCCAGTTTTTGGTCTGCAATTACTTTTTCTATCTTCCACAGCACCAGTTTCATGAAACTTTTCACCAACCTTTGAATTGTCCATTCATTCGGACGATTTTTTCGACTAAAAAAATTTTCCACCACAAATTTTGCGATATGTTGTTTCATTTCATTTTCCATTTTCATAACAAATTTCAAGAATTTTAACGCGTTATCTTTCGTCTAAAATTGTACATTTTTCCATTTGATAAATGTCAAAGATGACATAAAAAAGGTAAGTAACGTCTACTGACATCTAGGCGTCACGTTTAAAAGACCCGTGGGTGCTCTGGGCAGAAGCTTGGACGATGACAACATCCGATGAAGCGACGCTTGGAGTGTTCGAGAGAAAGATACTGCGTAAGATTTTTGAACCTTTGCACGTTGGCAACGGCGAATATCGCAGACGATGGAACGATGAGCTGTATGAGCTTTACATAGCGCAGCGAATAAAGTTCCAGCGGCTACGTTGGCTGGGTCATGTCATCCGAATGGATACAAACGCTCCGGCTTTGAAAGTATTCGATGCGGTACCAGCTGGTGGTAGCAGAGGAAGAGGGCGGCCTCCTCTGCGTTGGAAAGATCAGGTGGAGAAGGACTTGGCTTCACTTGGTGTGTCCAACTGGCGCCGGTTAGCACGAGAAAGAAACGACTGGCGCGTTTTGTTATACTTGGCCAAAATCGCGTAAGCGGTTATAGCGCCAATTAAGAAGAAGAAGAAGAAGGGTGCTCTAAGAGGGCATTTTCTGATAGTAAGATAAGTGGATACTCGTACATAAGTGTGACTTTCTGAAATACGTAAATAAATAAATTAAGTAATAAATATAATAGCCAACCTGCACTGCAATTACCCTTCATAGTAGAGAAGCAGCCTTTTACAATATTTCTGGGATCATCACTTTTAGTTTGCGAGCACCGAACACTCAATTCGAAGGCCTTTTAAGTTCATCACTGACAATCGGTCGTTGAACGATAGCACTAAACAATACAATCTTATCATATCAAAATGGAGCTTTATTTTTGACTTAGTGCGTCGCTGCATTTAGCGGTAGTCACTTCTACCTACCTACCGACATACGAGTTATTCCTCTTGAACATTAACGCCAAATGGCAGCGACTGTCGGGGGTTTAGCGTGAAGCTTTTTCTCTTTTGAAAGCACCACGTTTGCTTTTGTGTGCAAATCAGTATAGTCTTCTTTCGTGTTATAATTCTTTTTTATTTCGTCGGCAGACTTCGCTTTTTCCACTCTGTTGGCTGATATCCGGTTTTTTAATGAGAGTGAGACATTGCACGTTTTCCGACAATTGACTGAAACTTAAATTCCGATACTCAGTCTCCGACACAGAAGTATCTTAAAATTGTGTTGTTTAAGAAGTCTGTACCTGTTGTTGTTTAATTTGTTTAAAAATAATTGAGGTTATTGAGAGAATTGTAATATTCTTTAAAATACATTCATTCCACTTGCATACATACATTTATGCGGATGAATTTTAATACAATCATTTTAAATAAAAACTATAAGACGAGCAAAAGTTTGCAAATTTTGTGCGAAAGAAAAATTTGCAAAAGAAAATGAAGCTTAACAGAGAATAAATGCTTTTCACGAGCTCTTTCAGTTGCCTTATGTGTAAAAATGAAATGCTTTGTATATACATAGTTATATCATAATGTTACATCCTACTATACTTAGTTACATGATCCCCCTATATACGTATATACCTATTCCCATGATGGAAAGAATAATGAGATGGCGCCTATCGTGGTCCCGTTACTTTGCGCTCAGCGAATTTGACAACTAGTTACGTGATTTTAGCTCCAGTATGGCCAGACTACCATTTTCGTAACTTGATTTAGCATTTTTTTTTTTTTTGTTATTTTTATTATTTTTTGTCTCGGAGTTTTAGTTCTTTCTTCATGACATTTTTCTAGCTGTTCTAATTAAAATGTCATGTTTATAATTTTGTAAAATATACATTTTTCAATAATTATTTAAATAATTCACTCAGTTTTATTTAGCTTTACTTTTTTTTAACATCTGGTGGCATTGCCCGCGAATGCCGGTGTTGTTGGTGTTCTTCTGCTTTCGGCACTCAAATCTCTCTCTCGCTACTGCAGTGTTGCCTAGCTTTGGATATAAAAACGCACTAAAATGTCCATTCAAAGAAAATAAAATACCAAATTTCTATTGAATTACTTAAAGAACTTTGCATGCGTGACAAAATGGATTTAAAATGTGCGTTTGTTTTTTAATAAATGTGTAATGTTTATGTACAATTTAATTAATGAGTTTGTTTTTTAAGCGAAACTTTTTCGTTAAGGGAACGACTTTTTTGCTATATTTGAGGTTATGTAACTAGATAAGGTACTCTTTTTGAAAAATGTCAGTATGGTTTCTTTAGTATTTTCTGGTATTTTCCTGTTTATTTTTACAACGAATATAACTCTTAATGTCCTATGTCTCACTAAGGATTGATGACCGGAAGAAACGATTACACCTCTATGGTTTTAATTCGCATTCAATAAATTCAAAGGCTTTTTAAAATGTGTGAAAAGGTTTTCAATCTTAAGAAGAGTTGAGAGAGGAGCATTTAATATTTTTGCATAACCTTAAAAGGAGCACAAAATTAAATTCACACTTTCGAAATATAAAATTTTATAGGAGTAAAAAAATTTTCATTAGCACTAAAATATTCTCAGAGTGGCCTTTTTTAACCTTTTTTTGTTTAATAATATAGTTTGTTTTTTAACTTACAGTTTCGGTAGCTTTAAATTAAAAAAAAGAAACAAACACGAAACTTAAAAATGTTTGCATTTTCGGTATAAAAAAGCACTAAATTTATTGTGAAGAGCAAATGGTTGGCAATACTGCACAACTCAGCAAACGTGACGTCACGTACGCTCTGATGGGCGCAATCTTCTTTCTATCATTCTTGACCTATTCCTATATTATACCTACTCTTAATTCTAACTTAATCTTACTCTTATATTTAATTACTTATGCTAACTCTTATTTAAACCAACAACTGCTTTCTCATACTCACACTCTACACCCACACGCTTACTCACGCACTCAACATACACACAACATGCATTCCTACATTCATTGCTAGTTTTACTTTCTCCCATTCTCATAAAATGTAAAATATTAGTTAAGCTTTCTTTGTAAAAATAGTAGTTAAATAAAGTTCTTTGACAGAAGAAGACGTTTTACATCATTATCCGGCATGTTCTGCAAATCGTTTTCGGGCAATATTTTCGCATTTTCCGTTTTGAAATCGTTTGACATGTCCTGTAAATCGTTCCGTTTTCGTTTTTTTTTTTCGAGCATCAGCAAATCGTTTTGTCACCCTGTTCTGGAAATCTAAATCGTTAAAATTTCCCAGTTAAATTTTCGGCAACTTAAACGTTAGCGGTTTGTGGCATTTTTATAAACTGTTTGTTGAAATAAATTTATCAAAATGTGAGTATTTACTCAAAATAACTGCATATATTTATGTAAATAAAAGTGTTTATTTAAAATATTTACAATATATTCAAAAACGTTGAGGGGAAAACACAAGAACTCCAAGCAGGAGCTAATTTTAGTCGAGTTTATGGAATCTCATCTAGATATGGCGAAGAATTTTTCGAAGGGCGACAGAGTTGCTGTTGAGGAAAAGTGGAAAGAGCCAACGACGCTGCTAAATGCAGAAGGGCCGCCTCAAAAAGATGTTAATTAATGGAAAAAAGTAAGTATTTAGTCAAATATTAAAATAAATATTTTTGAGTTGTCTTTTTTCAAGATATGGTCTGACTGGAAGGGGTGCATTCCATAACAATTTAGAATCGAGGGCAACAGGAGGTGGAACCTTCAATAAGCATATACGGACGAGCAATGAAGAATGTGTTGCAAGAGCTTGTGGAATTTTTGCAGCCGTTGAGGGCATACACCATTCTAGAAGCTTTGGGACAGAAGAAAATAATAGCGGTATCGAGTCTGAGGAAGAACGTCCCCAAACAAGTAGGGAAGCGGTGGCTGCCCCGAGAGCTGCAAAAAGACCACGAGTGTCAACGCAGGACAGCCTTCAGACGTGTATGGCAACGCAATCTACTTGTATGGAGAAAATATCCACCACTTTAGATAAAATTTGCGAAAACCAACAGAAAATCGCAGGAAGATGAAAGGGAAGAGATTCGACGACTTTGTCGTGCTGTTGAGAAACAAAACGAATTGCTGGCAGAGCAAAATCGCTTGAAGACTCAAAGTATAGAGCAAAAGCAAAGTCATTACCTTAAAATGGAGCAGTTGCACCATGAAACAGTTAAAATTAAAATGCTTGAGATAGAGACTAAAATATAAGTATAAAAAAATCTTATTGAACTGTTATGTAGGTATATATTTACTTTTAATATGAATAAATTTTATGTTTCATAATATTAAATTTCTAGCAATAGAGTCTTTTATATTTCAGCCAACACTATATAAACTACTGTTTTCCTCATTTTCAGCAATTTCCTCATCAATTGGATTGTTTTCTAATACGCTTTCTGTTTCAATGTCATCTATTTGATTACTCCTACATATGTTATGTAGTGCGCAAAAACATTTATTATCTTCACTACCTTTCGCTGTTTCGGCGGTTTCGAACTTAAATTCGAATTTAAATGAAATCGGACGAATTACAGAACACCCAAAACAAAATTGTACGAATTGCCATTTCGGATCCGAATTGAAATCGCGCGATTTTCAGAACATGCCTGTTTTAAATACATAAACCTTAAACGAGTAGCAAATAATGCCTACTTCTGCGTCTGCATTACATGCGCCTCATGAGGCTGTGTAGGAGTGGGCCATTGCAGACATTCAGTTGCTTCCGGCGACTTTAATGTGCTCTCTAGCATTTGTGGATGTATCTTTCCAAACGACTGGTGATTCTGGCTTGAAGACCACTTGGAAACTTAAAAGGAAGGGTATTAACTGGTAATAGACTGAGACAAGATAAAAGATGCTATGTATGTAATGTGTGTGGTAAAGCAGAGTTTTGACGGCTTAAAAACTGACTCTAAGTCAACGCTTGGTAATTTAGATCATAGAGGTACATACATACACAATGCCTCTGCCTACTTTCCTCTAGATCGACAATACATATTTTGACCTACATAACTAACTCTTCCGGTGGACATCTACGAATTGTGGGCTCCAAAGAAGTACATGAACATGAGATATCTTTCCATTTGGCGAGACACAACTCGGGGCATTCTTCTTTTAACCCGAATCGTTGCAGTACTCCTTTCCCAGCCATAAAAGTCTACGTCGAGGATTAGCCAGTGAGGTTTTACTGGTGGGTTAAGCTCATGCTGTCAGTAGTCCCAAATGTCTAGCGAGGTATCTGCCCTCAGTTAACAGCTGAAACTACAAAGAACTTCAGGAGTTGTTGGCTGGGTATTTTTGTGCTTTTATTACTTTCGAATGGTGGATCCGCAAGTATATAATTTCCTACTAAGCAATAATTTTTGTTTATTAGCTGGATCTATTCTGTATCTTGAATAGAGGGAACAAAAGTATTTAAAGCCATGTTTATTAATGTACGCATTTGAAATCCCTCAATATTAATAGATTTAGATAGAAGAATTATACTCAAAGAGTCTTTAGATCAGACGTCTAATCCAATTCTGGTATACTCTTCGATGTCTTTATTTAAATGGTAGAGCCTTCGGAATTTGCTAGAGTCTCCGACTGCCACTTGAAAAACCTTGTTGGTTGCTATTTTATAGTCTCAGTGCGGTACATTCTACATCTACTCGCCCTAATCTCTTTGAATTCGCACCTTTAGGACTTCTTCTTATATACAGCCCGTTACAAAGTTATAAACTCACCACTATTTTTTTTATAAAACGAAATCATATAATCAAAATCTAATTTAAACGCAAAATATTTAAAAATCATGAAAATTTCCTACTTTTTAACCAGAATTTTTGGAACTCTTCTGGGTATGTAGTTCTAGCACAACAAAGTGCAATCTTCAGGTGATTATAAAATACCGTTCATTTGTGGAATGTGCATTTTTCTCCATCTAGAAAACTTCAAGTACTTTGTATGGAAGGCTAACGGTATTTTTTATGCAGTTGAAACTTGCACTTCATTGTACTATAATTCAATGCGCTATAAACCTGCATGCCCAGCAGAGTTCTAAATTATGGTTAAAGAGTTAAGTTTTGATAAAATTTTCAAAAGTTTTGCATGAAATTTGAAACCTTCCGTTCTATGGTTTTTGTTGTAGTATGAACCATATTTTTATAAAAAAATAGTGGTGTGTTTATTATTTTGCAAAGGGTGTAGAAATATATTCTATAATTAATGCGTTCGAAGCTTTTTCATCACTTAATTGCATGCGATATTTATTGGGAAAATTGCACCTTCGGCTAGAAATGCAATCAAGTGGGCACTCCCTAACGCAGCACTCCCAACGCAATGTGCAAAAACATACAGATCTCAACAATGCACAGTGGTCGACCAGAAGGCGTTGGCGGACAAAATTCAAAAACTCATTTAATTAAGCTGAAAATATATATTTAGGGGTTTTAAGGATCAGTGATGACGAATCTGACCTTAGTTTTAGCAAATTTTCAATTCATTGAATACTATAAATACATTTTTACTTCCGTAATTAGCTGGTGAGTTCATTTTTCACGACCCCAGAGAGTACCACGTGGAGGTTTACGGTAAGGTTATTCTCTCCTCATTTTTTTTTTTGTTTTTAGATTTTTTTTATTTTTTATTTTTAATTTTAAAATTTTTTTTTTGTTTTAGTTTTTAAATTTTTTTTTGGATATTTAGTTGTTTTTTTGTTTTTCATTTTTAATTTTTTTTTTTATGATTCAGAATCCTCGGTTTCTGATGAGCTGTAATACCAATCATATAGTTGGACAAATAGTTTAGCAGAATCAAGGGCATATTTTTGAAATGCTTCAATATTAATATCAAGACCAGACGATAATGTTTGTAAAATAGTGGCAAACCGCTTGATTAAATGAATATCAATTCCAGTAATTTCTGATGATACTTCAGGATCATTAAAAACCTGCGAGCCGTGTTCCCATCATTTGTCGTTCCACTACCACCCGTTTTAGGAATATCCACCAATAATCCCATTCGGCTTTTGGATGCTGCTTGGACAGATGTCTTTTTATTTTTTAAACTATTTTTTTCTTCTAGACTTCTAGCCTGCCATTTTTTGAACTCTAATCGATATGATATGTGTAGTAAACATTCGAAAAATCGTATCCATGCATGTAAAGTGGACAAGCCCAACTGAAATGTACATGGATCGATTTCCTTTAGAATTGATTCTTCGATTTTGTTCATCATTATTGGCGTTGACCCACATACATAGCATTTTTGAGATGATGATGTGTGGGTAAGAGCATTGCATACTTTGCCATCTTCCATGGTGAGTAGCATTTTATGCGAAATTGATATATTTAATTCATTAAGTTTAATTTTACTTGGTGTTAAATTATCTGTTTGACTTTGTACCCAATCCCTGTCTTTCAAAGAAACTATCGAACTCTCTTTTATGAACTGAAGTCTAATAGGCACGCAAGTTCGGGAAGATGATGGGCGATCATTTTTCCTAACGATTATTTTCTCTGTTGTATTAGACATATTTGTGTACAATTCTATAGGTACTAGTGAAGTTATGAAGAGGTTTTGGTCATCAAAAATTTCAATTGATCTCTGTTTATAAGCTGAATGGCCCGAACTACCGTCAAAGCCCCACTTAACAATTAAAATAAAATTTGGGATACATTCGGAAGGAAGGGTGATCAAAACAGACTGCAATTTCAACTAAACGATAACAGATAAAAATGTTATATTATTATATACATATAATTTTATTGTATATAGTGTTATATATACATATATTGTATCATATTAATATTGTAATAATATTTAAAAAAAATTTTGTTTTTTTAATAATAATTTTTTTTTTTTAGTTGTCTCTTAATGCTGATGGGGTCAGTGATGTCTTTCTGTCTTTTACACAAAATTGCCTAAGCCATATGTAACGTTTTGCCTGTGGGTAAATGCACAAAAGCTACATTATTTTTAATTTGCGCAACTTTGCGCAACAGGTTTCAGTTTGAGATCATAGCTGAAATATGTGGCTATATCACTCATGTTGATTTCAAGTGGACCGGTGTGGACCACTCGAAAAAATGATCTTTAAAAAAAAAATTTTCGAAAAATTTTGAGATTTCAAAAAAAAAAAAATGGATTTTGTACCACAACTTAAGAGAATTATTAGTGTTTCCGTTAATATATTCAATTATCTTTTTTTTTTCAATATTTGGTTAAAAATCAAATGGTAATATTTATTTGCAGACATGAAAATGAAACTCTTGTATGAAGTACGATTTGCATACAATTTCATGTTTAAAGTCAAAAAACTATAATGAAAATTTTTTTAAATTAAGTAATATTTTCAGGAAATCTGCCTTGAATATTAAAAAAACATCTGCATTATCAAATATTTATTTCAAAAATGTTGAAAAATTGAATTTTGTCCGGCCGCCGGACCACTGTGCAATGTTGAGCTTATTGCTTTTGTAATTACATTTGTCTATGTGCATTTGTATAGGTATCTATAGAATGCATTCGCCTACAGGTGCAATACGAATTTGCCGATAGAAGCTTTCAAGTATCTGAGTTTGGCGGGCTCATAATACTTTTTATCTTAGTAGTTCGCCAGCAACGTTTAAACTACATAGTTAGGAGCGTGTGTGCTCGCCAATCGACCAATCGTCAATGACGCAATGCTTGCTATTCATTATCTTGGGTCTTATGGGGTATTTCGCCTATTTCATTCGAAAACGTTTGAACTATTGGCAGGACCGTGGCATATCGTGTGACCAGCCTAGCTACTTGTTTGGCAATTTGGTTGGCATGCAAACGACGCGTACGCTGGCAGAAATTGCTTTGTGCACCTACAATGAATTCAAAGGAACTGGCCCATTTTGTGGTTTCTATTGGTTTCATCGGCCGACGGTTTTTGTTTTAGACACCAGCTTGGCCAAAGCTATACTCATCAAAGATTTTAATAAGTTCACCGATCGTGGTTTCTATACGAATCCCGATGATGATCCACTTTCTGGACATCTCTTTTCCTTGGACGGGCATAAATGGCGTGCTATGCGCAATAAGCTCTCACCGACATTCACGTCGGGCAAGATGAAACAAATGCTTCCAACTGTGACGGGAGCGGCCACTGAACTAGTGAATGTGGTCAGTGAGGCATTGAAGGACGGCTCTACGTTAGAGGTGCGTGATTTTCTTGGGCGTTACACCACCGATGTGATTAGTTCATGCGCCTTCCGCATCAGCTGCAACAGTTTGAAGAACAAGGGGATATGCAGCAGCGCGTGCGTGAAGAAGTGTGCGAAGTGCTGAAGCGGCACAATGGCGAATTCACCTACGAGTGTATGGGTGAAATTGTGTAGGTACTTGAATCAGGTAATATCAGGTAACGTAATTCAAATTTATATTTACCTACAAGTATTTGTATGAGTTGACTAGATCTCTCCTTTGACTAAACAGAAACACTGCGCAAACATACAATAGTGCCGATGCTCACGCGTGAATGCTCGGAGGACTACCAAGTGGCCGGCCATCTGAAGTATCATATCAATAAGGGTATGTTTGTGATTGTACCGGCGAATACATTTGGATGACGATTACTATCCTACGCCCGAAGAGTTCAACCCCGATAATTTTACGCGAGAAAAAGTCACAGAACGCGACCCTATTGAGTGGCTGCCATTTGGTGATGGGCCACGTAATTGTGTTCGTTTACGTTTTGGATTGGTGCAGACGCGTGTTGGCTGGGCGTACTTGCTCAAGAATTTCCGATTCGGTTTTAGTGAAAAAACACAGATCCCCATAAAATATAACAAGAAGGCATTCTTATCCATGACCGTGGGTGACATTTACTTGAGGGTGGAGAAAGTGTGCAAATGAGTTTGCGGAGCCAGGAGGCGGCAGACCATACGTATTTGAGATTATTAAAAAAAAAAACTTTACTATATTATCTATAAAGGGTGTTTTTTTTAGAGGTTAGGTTTTCAAGATGATATGAAACGTATATAATTTAATGTTATGGCCAAGAGTTTAGCTTTATTATAAAGATAAGGGTTTGCCATTATGTTTTAAAAATATAACGCGCCGAATATTCTCTTCCAAGACGTCAATCGTCTCGGGCTTATCTGCGTAGACAAGCGACTTCACATAGCCCCACAAGAAATAGTCCAGCGGTGTTATATCGCACGATCTTGGAGGCCACGCCACAGGTCCACGGCGCGAGATAATGCGCTCACCAAAAGTTTCCTTTAATAAATTGATTGTTGCGTTGACTGTATGGCTTGTAGCGTCGTCTTGTTAGAACCAAAGGTCGTCCACATCAACATCGTCAAATTCAGGCACGAAAAAGTCATTAATAATGGCTCTATAGCGCTCTCCATTGACTGTAACATTATGGCCGGCGTCATTTTTAAAGAAATATGGACCAATGATTCCCTCTGCCCATAGAACACACCAAACAGTGACTTTTTGAGGATGTAACGGCGTCTCAGCAATGGCTTGTGGATTATGTTCACTCCAAATGCGACAATTTTGCTTATTGACATAACCATTCAACCAAAAGTGAGCTTCATCGCTGAACAAAATTTTCTTGTGAAAATCGGGATCGGTGGCCATCTCGTTTTAGGCCCATTCACCGAACGTGCGAAGCGCTTGATGGTCGTTCGGCTTCAATTCTTGCACGAGTTGGATTTTGTAAGCCCGCAAACCAAGATCCTTCCGCAAAATCTTCCATAAAGTGGATGGGCACATCTCCAATTGCTGCGCACGATGGCGGATGGACTCATTCGGGTCTTCTTCGATACTCTGCTCCACAGCAGCAATAGCGTCTTCGGTGCGCACTGTACGACGTCTCTGAGGATGCGTATTATCCACTAGAGCAAACGTGGTGCGAAACCGATCCATGGTTAATCGAATTAGTGACTCTGATGGACGATTATGTCGACCGAATATTGGACGCAGCGCGCGATGCGTCGCGCGAACCGAACCATTATTTTCGTAATAAATTTGCACGATTTGCAAACGTTGTTCAGGTGTAAGTCTATTCATTATGAAATGGCAAACTAAATCAAGTGACAGCTGTCAAAAAGACCATCTACGAAAAAAGTAGTGCCAACTTGAAAACCTAACCTCTAAAAAAAACACCCTTTACTATAAAGGTGACTCTCTGTACGTTGTCCGCGCATCACTACGAAACGACAACACCAAATGACGTAAACATTTTTATATATTCATATTTCCGCCCAATGAAGGTTATAGGCATGTTTTTATGATGGAACTCCCTTCCCACAGCCCCCAGGGCGCCACCACTCTCATTTGTCACTAATAGTCGAATATTTGTTTTTCCTATTTCCCACTATTTATATCACACTCTAGACTTCATAATCCGCATAAGCTGTTCAACTATGACCCAAATGCAAAGTTCAAAAACGGGTTGAGATAGAAAATTAATAAATATAATTTTGCTTGATATTTTTAAAAGAATAAAATCAAGAAATCGTGGATACACTGATTGTATTGAATTTCACAATGCCTCTATCACTTCTACACGTACTAATTACTTGAATTGTTGTTTTATTGAAGGCTGTCGCATACATATGTATTTGTTTTGGCGTCGCATAAACTACTGGCGAGATCGCGGCATACCACACGACACGCCCAACTACTTGTATGGTAGTTTTCATAATTTATCTAAATCATACGGCTTCTCCGAGATTCTGCGCTCTATGTATCAGCGCTACAAGGGCCCCGGCCCCTTCTGTGGCTACTATTTCTTTCAGCGCCCCGCTGCCATGATCTTGGATATGGGGCTTGTGAAGAATATATTAATGAAGGATTTTTCAAACTTCAGCGATCGAGGTCTATTCTATAATGAGCAGGATGATCCGCTCACGGGTCATTTGTTCTTCGTTGAGAGTTCGAAGTGGCATGTTTTGCATGGCAAACTCTCGCCGACTTTCTCCGAGTATAAAGTGCGTGGTATGTTTCCGTTGATGCGCAATGGGGCGCAGCAATTGGTCCAAACACTTGATGCGTTGGTGCAGCGCAACGTTAATGCGGAAGTGAAGGAGCTGATGGGTCGCTACACCACCGAAGTGATTGGCAAGTGCGCTTTGGGTATTGAATGCAACAGCCTTAAGAATCCGAATGCTGAGTGTCGCGTTATTGGACGTCGCATCTGCACCGATCGCCGTCATAGAGAGGGTTTTCCCAAATTGGCGCGCAACCTACGCATGGCTGCAATACATGAGGATTTAGCAAATTTCTTTGTGCGACTGGTGCGGGAGAATATGAAATATCGAGAGAAGCCTAATGTGCGTCGCAACGACTTGATGAATTTGATGATGGAGCTGAATAAGAGTAAGAAATTAAGGTATGATGAAAATGATGAATTTAAGGGACTGACTGTAGAGGAGATGACAGCGCAAGCGTTTTTCTTCTTTGCTGCAGGTTCCGAGAAGCCATCATCGACGCTCTCTGGTGCATTGTGCGAGCTGGCTAGACAACCGGAGATTCAGGAACGTCTACGCTGTGAGATTATTGAGACATTGTGTCAACACGACAACGAACCCTCCTATGAGTGTCTGCATGAGCTGCAATACATGAAGCAGGTGTTACCAGGTAAGTGTGTCTTTGCGTCATTAATATACAATACAATTGTGGCAATGTGTGTTTTCCATAGAAACGTTGCGTAAGTATCCAGTATTGCCGCATCTGGCGCGCCAAGCGTGGCACGACTACCCCGTGCCGGATCATCCCGAGTATGTCTTACCAGCAGGGGTTTTGGCTACAATACCCGTTATTGGCATACATTATGATCCTGAAATTTATCCCGATCCCGAGAAATTCGATCCAGAACGCTTCACGCCGGAAAACGTAAAGATGCGTTAGCGGATTGGGTGACTACTATTTGGCGATGGGCCGCGCAAGTGCATCGGCTTTCGATTTGCGGAGATGGAGATGCGGACTGCATTAGTGTATCTGTTGAAGAATTTTCGCTTTTCTGTGAGTGAACTGACGAAGAGTACTTCAATCAATTTGAGATTGGATACGTTCTTAAAAGTGAAGCGTATTTAGTGTGCGAGTATAAAATTAGTGTAATTTTAGTGTAGTTTATAGCCTGTAAGTCAAGATACTTAATAACGTCGTTTAACGGAAAAGTAGTTTTATATTTTTCTTAAAATAGGTTTTTTGACCAAAATGAGCTTATTTATCATAGACTGAATGTGAAATCTTTATGCCGGTACGGAGGTGTAAATTTTTCTTAAAATAGGTTTTTGACCAAAATGAGCTTATTAAAAAAAATTTTAAAATTTGATACTTTGTCAAAAAGAATTTTAATTTTTGATACTTTCTCAAAATCTTTAAGGCATAAACTAACATTTTAAAAACATTGTTTAGAATAAAATATACCTAAAACAAAATTGAATGTTTTTTTTTTAAGTTTGTTTTATTTTTTCCAAAAAAAATATATTCTTAAAATATTGAAAATTAAGCAAAAAACCATTTTTTGAAATATTTATATACTATTTAATATTAAATCTTAAAAACAAAAATTATTTTAAAGTATTCTAAAAAAATTTTTTTTTAATACTTTGAAAAAAATTTTTTTTTTAATACTTTGAAAAAAAATGTTTTTATTGAAACGTTATAAATAAATAGATACATTTCATGAATCTACTTATTAATAACGAGTAGATCCAGTGGATTCGTCCTCTTCAGCCTCCTAGTACAATATATTGCTTCATTGCGCAAAGAGATAAGGCTTCATGATGTGTTGCTCAATCCTATCGGCATGCTTGACAGCGTAGAGATTTATCATTTCACTGACTGTATGCAGTTGTAGGTCTCTATGTAGGTCGTCATTCCGTATATACCAGGGGGCTTTTACGATGTCCCGCATTACCTTGTTTTGAAAACGTTGAATGATTTCAACATTACTTTTTGCGGTGCATCCCCACAGTTGAGCTCCATAAGTCCACACTGGCCTAAGGATTTGTTTGTAAATTAACAATTTATTTTCAATGCGTAATTTAGACGTTCTGCCGATAAGCCAGTACAAGTTTCTGTATTTTAAATTGAGTTCAGCGACTTTGGTTTTGACATGTTCCTTCCACCTGAGCTTAGTGTCTAATGTCATGCCCAAGTACATTGCTATACTCGTACAAGCATACGGAACGTTTGCGGAAAATATTTGAATGGGTTTGTAGATAACTTTTTTGTTTGTAAAGTTTACGTGTACCGATTTAGTGTCGTTAAATTTAATATTCCACAAACTATTCCAGTTTGTTATTACAGTAATCGATTCCTGTAGCTTCGCAGGAGATTCATCCACGTTTTCGCTAACAGCGAGGACGCACGTATCGTCCGCAAACGTCGCTATTTTGCAGGATTTAGGAACAGGCAAATCGAAAGTATACAACAAGTACAATACCGGTCCAAGTATGCTGCCTTGCGGAACGCCTGCACTAATTTTTCTAAGGCTGGTATATGCCTGTCCATGTTTTACGCGAAAATATCGATCTTCAATATAAGAAGTCAATAATTCGGTAATTTTCATCGGAAGTAACGTCTTAAGTTTATACAAGGTGGCGCAAAAGTAACCTTGCGATGTTTTAGGCTGTAATAAAAAAAAAATGAAAAACTTTGATTCTTCTTGTGGATTATTTTTATTTTGTCTTTTAATTTTTTTTTACAGCAAGGCGAGAATATGATGTCATGTAAATGGCCGTCGCCACAGTTGATTGTCTTTAAGAGCTGCAAGAGTCTGAGGCTTGTTGACAAAAGCCCCACAAAACGAAGTCTGGAGCGGTCAAATCAGCCGATCTTGCTGGCCAGTGCAAATCGCCCAAAACGGGAGATTAGGCGCCCGGGAAATGCATCCTTCAGCATATCGGTTGTGGCACGTGCAGTGCCAATCCCAATTCATCAAGTTGCGGCAAAAAGAACCCGTTGATCATTGCTCTGTAGTGCTCACCATTCACAGTAACCGTTTGGCCCGCGACGTCTTCGAAGAAAAAAGTCCGATGACTCCTCCAGCGAAAACAGCACACCATACAGTGACTTTGAGCGGGTGTAATGGCTCTTCGTGGGTTACACGCGGATTTTCAGTCCCCCGGAGCGTAAATTTTGCTTATTTACGTACCTGCTGAGATGGAAGTGGGCCTCATCACTCATGATTATTTTTGATGGAAAATCATTTTCCACTTGGTGGTGATTAAAGATGGCTTGAGCGTATGTTAGACGCGATTGGCGGTCAGCAGCGAACAGTTGATGCACCGTCTGGACTTTGTACGGAAACATCTTCAAATCTTGTACCAAAATTCGCTGTAAAGACCGTCGACTGATACCCATTTGCGTGGCACGTCGTCTGGTCGATGTCGACGGCGCTTTCATGACATCCTCGGCTACAGCAGCAATATTCTCCGCAGAACGGCTACTCCGGGGTCTGCCACGCCTGGCAGCATCTCGTGTTGTGCCAGTCTCTTCGAGGCGAGCGGCTAAACGTCGCAGTGTTTCACCAGTAGGCGTTGGACGGCGAGGAAATCTGCGACGAAATTCACGTTGTGCCAAAGTCACCGACCGATTATTGGTCAAATAAATAGTCAGCAATATTCCGCGTTCTGGAGCAGTGTAGCGTAACATTATTTAAACAGAACTGACATTAGGGCCCAATCGCAAAATTTATATCATTTTCTGATAGGAGGATTACTTTAGCGCCACCAGTTAGATCAGTCCCTCATGCCAGTCTTTATCAAAAGCCTGAGCTACATTTAGGAAAATCCCAGAGAAGATGTTATTTTTTTCCAGCGACTCTTCTTTTGTGTGAACTATTCGATGAACTTAGTCTATCGTCGAGTGTTTTTCTCTGAAGCCAAATTGATATGTTGGTACGAGTATTAGTTGCTTGAGTGAAATTATTTCTTTTAGGCGCAAGACAAATAGTTTCTCGAAAAGTTTTAAAAATTAATGTTAAAAATATTTGTTTTACATTAAAAAGATGTAAATTTTAAATTTTGAATTTTTTTGCTGACAATTTTTAGGAAATAAATAAGTTTTTGTTGTTTTAGGAAAATAACCACCATAGCTACCATTGCTAGTTGATTGATCATGAAGCTCAAGAGTTTTTTAAAATGAAATATCTTGAGTAGTTTCTCAATTTTTATAGTTTTGTGTTTTTAGAAAAAAAAAATTACTTTAAATACAATTTTTTATTTTTCGAAAATTTTTAAATTTTGTGTAAAACAATTTTTTTTGTCAAACATCCAACCCAGATTTCTTCTCACTTAAGACACCTGTTCAGAAATAAGAGTAAAAACACTCTTCTTCTTCCTATTTTTTAACTGGCACCCTGGATGTGTAATAGTGTAAGTGCTTTGTCCTTTAGCTTGAGTGTATTTGCGGGATTGCTATGCCAAACTATGTATTTATATGAACCTGAACCTTGCATTTTGCATGGATTTAAGACCAAAGCCTTGTTACTTGCCCACTCTACTCACCCTGACGAGGTCTAAGTCATTGTTCAAGCTTTATAGTGCTTTAGGTGTTCTATGCATAGATTCAATGAGTGCGAAGGGCAGGTCAAATACCATCTGATATCATCAGCGTGTATTTGAAGAGCTTAGACAGGTGGCTGATATACAAAACAAACAATAAAGCAACGATGATAATCAACCTTGAGGAACCCCGCTGAATATGGAAAGAAAGTAAGACATTGTATTACCTATGCTGACGGCTCGTGAACGACCAAAAAGATACGCGTATGAGCTAATAAGGTTTACCGCCTAAGGTTAAAAATTTAAACAAATTCTTTAATTTTAGGTACAGCAACTTGTGAGATTTATTCTAAGAACATCCAAAATGGTAAGCAGTGGAGTAGAAGAGCAACATTAGAGCGGTCTTAAAGAGTTCCAACAAACTGGGTGCTGAAATGTTGCCTTTGGCCGAAGGGTGCTCAACTACTCGTACTTTTGTATGGAACTGTAACTTTTGAAAATATCATCATCGATTTCTGTTTCTCCCACTGTAGCATAGGACCTCGGTAAAACACCTCATCAGGTTCTGTGTTTTGCAAGAAGGTTGATAACGTTCCAAATTTTTCCCAACGTTTCAACTTCCTTCTGGAGCTTTCTCCTACAACATATTTTAGGACGGCCAACCTTGCGAAGACTTTGTGGGTTCGAATCCAGTGATTGACGACAGATTGCATTTACGTCCTTGCGAAGCATATGCAGAATACACCTCCACTTTCACAGTTTTACCATGTTAGCTAGCGGCTGAATTTTGCACCTCTGGTATAAATCGTCGTTATCATAAGTAAATAATAAGTTGGGCCATCAGATCTCCAATATCCTGTGTAAACATCTGTTCACACAGCATTGAATTTTGTTTTCAATCCAATTGTTTGTGAGCCAGGTTTCCGATCCTTACAAGAGTACGATAGTAGACTAGATTAGATTAGATTAGATTAGATTACATTAGATTAGATTAGATTAGATTAGATTAGATTAGATTAGATTAGACTAGATTAGATTAGATTAGATTAGATTTGTGGGGCACTCAGTCAGGAGACCATTGTACTACACCCGGATAGATTTCAGTAGAAAGAATAGAGAGATAGGAAAGATAAAATGTGGTTGGTAAGACGGAAAAATTATTTTGAGGTCCCTCTTCTACAAATCTCTTGGATTCATTGATGAATCTTAAGAGATCCGGAAGAGGAAGGGTATGAACTTTATCCATTCTCAGTATATCGCAACCCAATATCCTAAGTCTGATTCCGGAAAACGCCGGATAGCTTCAAAGAAAATGCTTTGCAGTGTCGTCATCCTCAAGACAGGATAGGCATATCAGGCTGTCGATGACCCCCATGCCAGCTATATACTGACCACAGATATTGTGTCCTGTGATTACACCCACCAGTACTCTCAGGTCGCTATTGGTTTGGTTGGTTGGTTGGTCCTTTCACAAAGCCTTTGGCTACATCTAGTTTCGCACTATCTTCAGCGGCAATGATACCACCACCCAACTAAGTGAAAGTCTCAACATTCTCAAGTTAATCATCATTTGAAAGGAATTTCTAGAAAATTTTCGAGTATTCATTTGTATACATCATTGAATTTCAGTATAATAAAGTGCAAGTTTTAAGTAGATCATATATCTAACGCTTATTTTCTCATTTATCGCCTACTCAACTTTTTTTATATGGAAGGAAACACCCAACACCGTCAGCAGCAAAATTTAAAAAAATCAACGCAATTTTTGCACTACTTGAAACTTGCACTTTATTAAACCAAAATTCAATGATCTATACAAATGAATACTGGGAATTTTTCTAAAAATTCTGAGTAAAATATTTGAAATTTTAATAAAAATTTGCCGAATTTTACAAATTTTGTACAAAATTCGAAACTCTCCTTTATATGGGCTTTGTTGTAGTATGAAGCGTATTTAAAAAATAATAATTGAAATTCCAAAGTAAATTTATAAATAGTAAACAATTACCGGCCCCTGCCTGGCACTTGGAAAACAGAGAAGGCATGGACTTCGATCCAACGATTTTCTCCATGCCCACTGACTCCAAGCCATCACGGGTCGTACTTGAAAAGAGATACAGTGTAGTGCTGCCAGAGGCTCAGTTGAGGTCAAACTCAGAAAATGAGCCCGGCAAACACTGTTTTCGCATTTTCACGGATGGCTCCAGGACCGAGCATGGCTAGGGCTCTGGTGTCTACGTGGAATCCAATAGGACAAAACTGCACTTTACTCTTGATATGTGTTTCAAGCGGAGGTGTATGCAGTTCAAGAAGCGACGAACTTTGTTGTGGAAAACCGATGGAGAGGTAGATCTATATGTGTCTGAAGCGACAGCCAAGCTGCGCTCATGGCCTTAGACAGCCTCCCACCACATCAGGGTTAGTCGAGCTCTGTAAATCCAGGCTGAACTACAGGGTTAGATTGAAAAGTAATGAACCTTATTTTTTTTAAGCAGTTTTATTAAACCTTATACAACTAATATTCTTCAAAATAGGACCCTTGAGCGTCAATACACCGCTACCAGCGGTTTTTAAACTCATCTGAAGGAAACATTTTTTAAACTCATCCGCCGGAATCGCGTTCAATTCGGCTGTCACAGTTTTTGGGATAGCCTCGATGGAGTCGAAACGCCTCCCTTTCAGCTTTCTTTTCAAGCGCGGGAACAAGAAGAAGTCCGGAGGGGACAGGTCTGGGCTGTAGGGAGGGCGGAACCCCCATCTTGGCCAATGCAGAGGTGCAGAGGAAGGCGGTGTGCGCCGGATTGTCGTGATGAAGGGTCCAATTGTTGACGAGGTCGGGCCGAACCCGGGCGGCGCAGTTTTTCAGCCGAAGGAGCACTTCTTTGTAAAATGCCGCGTTTACAGTGCTTCCTGTAGGTACAAACTCCTTGTGCACGATGCCTCGAGAGTCGAAAAAGATGATCAGCATGGTTGATCGCTGCATTTTCGCCACTGAAAAATCCTAACATACTTTTAAAACAGCTTTCACGCGCGGAGCGATGTTGACAGCACCGCTGTTGCCAGCGAACTGGGACCAATTTCTAGTGGAAGGGGAAGGTCCAACGATCATTTTCCCCCACCAATCAAAACAAACAAAATGGGTCCCGGGACACGTGGGTAACGATACCTCTGACTCCTTAGCTAGGATGGGCTGCAGACAGCTGGTTTGACTGATGACGGGCCACTCTCTGTGGGCGAAGCACATGGGAAATGAAGACATCGCAGACAGTGCACTCTGTCCAGCTTGTGAAGAAGAGGATGAGATGGCGGACCACTTCCTGTGCGTCTGCTACACCTTTGCTCGAATCGGGTTCGAGGTCTGTGGCACTGATGTGTTAAGCAGCGACCATCTTGCCTCCTTGGCTTCCTACTCTCTGCTCAGATTTCTTCGGAGGTCGGGTAGATTTAAAGAAAATTAAAAGGGAAGCCGAGTGCAGTAAAATGGACTTAATTTTGTCTGAGTGCTGTACTTGCTAGTTGTCCCTACTAAAAGAAACAATTATTCATATGTTGTATACACTTTCTTATGACGCTTACTGTGTAATCTTTTCAAATCAATACTCAGCTCAAATGTCAATTTTCCTGTTAATCTGAAAAAAGTACCCTTCTAATATTTCAAAAATAAAACAATTTTAAGCCATTTGCGCAAAAATTTTACTCAAAAATAACGGATTTCTTCTTCCCTAAAATAATAGAAAACTAATTTAATCGTCCTCTGCAAAACCAAGTATAAATACATAGACGTTTATGTTGAACAAGCAAAGGAAGTGACTCGGAAGTGTGCACCAACATGCACACATGCAAATACATCCCTTCGTGTACGTGTATGTGTGGCTGTGTATGTGTGTGTTTCTGTGTGCTTGAGATTGAGATTGCAATGCATTTGAGAACAATCATTTGATCCGTTTCAATGCGTTTCGCGGCTTATTGTCTGACAGCTAATTACGCATTGTTGACACTTTCTCACGCCAATCAATCGCAGCTGATTTAAAAGCTTTGCGGCATTTACTGGAACTGTCTGTTCGTGTTTGTATTGTTTACTTTGTTGACATTTGTTGTCACCAGGCGGCAGTAATTAACTCCTTTCCGTTTGATTAAGGGTGCTTCCCAGCGGAAATTTCTTGTTTGTCAACGTTGCGCGTAAATATCGATAAAAACGAATGTGCGACGGACGGCTACTCAAACGCAACTCACAAACCCAACTCAACTCAACAAAGTCGCAGCAACTACGATAATCAGCAACAAAAACGTTGCGCCTAAGGCATTTGCAGAGTGACAACTATGTAGCCGCACGAGAAGGGTTGCCGCATCGCACCCCCTCCCCCCCGCCATAGCAAACTGCCATACAGGCTGATCACTCAGCTTGCCAACGAAGCGGCAAGCAAAACACGTCGTGAGATTTGGAGGATGGTGAAATTATGGCTTCGGTGATGCCTCATTTGGCACGCACGCATGGGAAGGGAGTGAAATAGGAGACGTAAAACATACAAAAAACTATGAAAATTAAAATACGAAAATGCGGAAATAGTACAAAAGTTATAGGAAAATTCTGCTGAAGCGCATTTCAGATATTTTCCCACCAGCAAATGATAGTGAATTGCCATGAATATTCTGTTTATTTAAGCAAACTCTGGGTTATTCAAATTTCAGAAAATGTGCAGTTATGTCGGAGCGGGCGTGCATTTTGAGCGCGTTTTTTGTTTTCGTAGATATGGCAAAAATAACAACCAATTCCACTGCGAACTACCTACGAACTTAGACGAGTACGGATTCGGGGCACAAACCGGTGTTCACAAAAATAGTAGCGCGACATTTAGCGAGGTTTCGACTATTTATTTGATTTTTATTTAGTTTTATTTATTTCCTTAAAAAAATATAGTTTGTGCTACAGTAAAAACCATGTAAATGAATGTTTCAAACTTTGTACAAAATTAAGAAAAAATTCAACAAAATTTCAGCAAAATTTAAAACAAATTTTCATCTAAAATTCAAACCCGGTAAATAGAATTTCTAAGAATAAATCTGAGTACCAGTTTTTAGCCCCTTAAATTTTAATTTATATTTGAAAGTGTAAGTTTGAGGTGGCTCAAAAATCGCGCTGATTTTTAATAATTTTTTTTCTCTTTAGCTGTTGGTTTAGTGCACTTTCTTCGCACACAAACAAAATTTTCATCATTCGTTATATGGAATAAATTTGCTTCAACAAAAAAAATTTCAAAAATCAACGCGTATTTTTAGTCGCTTTAGGTTAGGTTAGGTTGACCTGGCTGGCTGAAAGCCATCACATAGACCTATTGGTCCTTAGTGTTACCAGATGGAGTTAGACTTTTACGTTTAGCCACTTTAAACTAGCACGAATTTAATGAGCTGTAAAAATACAAGGTGGCACAAAATTAATCAGCTTGTCAGAAAATTTATATGTTTTGTAAATGACGGCGTACGTCAAACAAATTTGCCACTTTTTAACTAAGTAGATGGTGGCGCAAAATTAATCACCCTACCGGAAGATTTATATTTTTTGCAAATGGCGTCGAATTAGACAGCTACCGTATATATGCGATTATGCAAGCAATGGAATGCGTAAAGGCCAACGTGAAGATTTCCATCACCCAAAACATTTTTTTTAAGTTTTCAAAAAAAAGTTAACAATTTGTTTAGTTTTATATTAAAAAGTTATTCAAAAACAAAATTTGTTGATTAATTTTGCGCCACCTTGCACATACCTACCTTTTTTTCTAAAAACTCTGGTTAAAAAGTTTCAAATTTGTATGAAAATTTTTCCATTTTCTCTTTTAATTTTTTAAAAAGTATAGCCTTTGAAATGTATGGTTTTGTTTTAGTAGATACTACATTTTTATAAAAAAAATGACAAAAAATTGAAACAAAAATTACAAAGAAATAAATTGTCAAAGATGTAGCTTTAAGTTCTATGGTTTTCGTTGTTACATAGATTTTTTTTTCTATAAACTCTGATTGAAAACTTTGAAACTTTTGTTTTTTTTTTTTAACTCTCCTCAAAAAGTTTTGAAGATTTGATAAATTTTTTTTCTAAAAACTCTGGTTAAAAAGTTTGAAATTTTTCTGAAAATTTTCTGAATTTTTCTTTTTAAATTTTCTAAGTTGTATGGGTTATAAAGTAGTATGGACAATTTTTTTCTTTTGATTTTCCAAAAGCTCTGATTATAAAGTTTTCAAGTTTTGATCGAAATTTGATGAATTTTTTAAAAAGCTGAACAATTTTTTGATTTTCTAAAAACTTTGAAATTTTGGGGAAAATTTGTTGATTATTTTAATTTTCTAAAAAGTTAAGAGTTAAAAAGTTAAGTTGTATGGTTTTTGTTGTAGTATAGACTATTTTTTTGTTTTTCTAAAAACTCTGATTAAAAAGTTTTAAAGTTTTGATGAACTTTTTTCTAAAAAAACTCTGATAAAAGACTTTGAAATTTTGGGGAAAATTTGTTGAATTTTTAAATTAAAAATTAAAAACTTTGAAATTTTGATCGAAATTTGTTGAATTTTTTTATATTTTTTACGAAGCTTAAAAGGTTTTTTGTTTTTTTTTAAACTCTGATTAAAAAGTTTTGAAATTTTGATAATTTTGTTTCTAAAAACTCTAATAATTGGGGAAAATTTGTTAAATTGTTTTTGAATTTTCTAAGCTTTAAGGTGTATGGTTTTTGTTGTAGGAAAGACAATTTTTTTTGTTTTTCTAAAAACTCTGATTAAAAAGTTTTCAAGTTTTGATGAATTTGCGTTTTTTTCTAAAAATTAAAAGCTTTGAAATTTTTATGGAAATTTGTTGAATTTTTTTTTTAATTTTTAAAAAGTTTATAGCTTTAAGATGCACTGTTTTTGTTGTAGTATAGACAATTTTTTTTAGTTTTTCTTAAAACCCTCTTAAAAAAGTTATGAAGTTTTGACAATTTTTTTTTTCATAAAACTCTGATAAAAGACCTTGAAATTTTTTGGAAAATTTGTTGATTTTTTTTTTAATTTTTTAAGAAGTTTTAGCTTTAAGTTTTGTGGTTTTGTTGTAGCATAAACTTTTTTCTGGTTTTTTTAAAAACTGTTTCAAAAGTTAACAAATTTTGATGAATTTTATTTCCTGAAAATTCGTTGATTTTTTTTTTAATTTTTTAAGAAGTTTTAGCTTTAAGATGTATAATTTTTATGGAGTACAGACTATTTTTTTGTTTTGTTTTTCTAAAAACTCTGATTAAAAAGTTTTGAAGTATTGATGATTTTTTTTTAAACTTTGCTTACAAACTTGGAAGTTTTACTGAAAATTTGAAATTTTTTTTTTTTTTTTGGTTTTAGTTCTGGAAAGGTGAAGTTGTACGGTTTTTGTTGTAGTATACAAAAAAATTTTTTTTTAAACTCTGTTTATAAACTATGAAATTTTGGTGAAAATTTTTGGATTTTTTTATTTTTTTTTTAAAGTTACTGCTTTAAGTTGTTTCGTTTTTGTTATAGTATAGATATTTTTTTTTGACACTAATTAAAAATGTTAACAGTTTTATTAAATTTTTTGATTTTTTTTTGAATTTTCTAAAAAGTGATAGCTTCACGTTGTTGGTTTTTGTTGTTGTATAGTCTATTTTTTTCTAAAGGCTCTAATTAAAAAGTTTTGAAATTTTGATCAAAATTTTTTAAACTTTCTACAAAGTATTTTTTATTGTAGTATAGACTATTTTTTTCTAAAAACTCTGGTTAAAAACGTTCCATTGTCAAAAATATTTTTTATTTTGCATTTACTAAAAAGTGAATCAAAAACAAAATTAAATCATTAATTTTGCGCCATCCAGAATTTTTCTAAGAACTCTGATTAAAAAGTTTACAATTTCGATACAAATTGTTGAATTTTTTTAGATTTTTTAAAAAGTTATAGCTTTGAATTATAGTATATGTGTAGTATAAATTATATTTTTATAAAAAAAAAAATTATATAAAAAGTTAAAAAAAAAATAAGAATAAAAAAATATTTAAAAAAATATTAAAAAAATATTTTATTTACTAAAAAGTGAATCAAAAACAAAATTAAATCATTAATTTTGCGCCATCCAGAATTTTTCTAAGAACTCTGATTAAAAAGTTTACAATTTCGATACAAATTGTTGAATTTTTTTAGATTTTTTAAAAAGTTATAGCTTTGAATTATAGTATATGTGTAGTATAAATTATATTTTTATAAAAAAAAAATTATATAAAAAGTTAAAAAAAAAATAAGAATAAAAAAATATTAAAAAAATATTAAAAAAATCTTAAAAGAAAACATTAAAAAAAAATAGAGTAAAAAATAAATAATTAGTCAAAACTTTGCAACTTGCGCTGCTATTATTGTGCACACGAGTGTAAATTTATGTACTTACATATATTCCACATAATTTGTGCACAAAACATTTGCGAAATTAAAATTTTTCGCTCTCGCTCTCATACATATCCAAATGCAGCTCCAATTGTCCTTGCATATCCTTGCGCTAGAGATGCCACCCGTTTCCCAGCTGCAAAACGCCAGCTTCAACTCTTCGCCCGACAATGCAAAAATATACCGGTTTTTACCAAATCAACTCATTATGTGCATATTAAAGTACGTGCAAATGCTCATGTGTGTGTGTGTATGTGCATTTGGATATGCACGATAGCTCGCTTCCTGTTGTTTTTGCATCTATTTAATTTTTTGCTACTCCCCGCTTTTTCTCATTTCAATGCATTACAGTCGTTTTTTTTTAATTTTTTTGCTTCCCATTTTAATGTAAATTATAAGAAAAGCGTTGCAGGCACACAAGTTTTTCTGGTGTCATTGGATTTTTATTAAAACACTCACACACACTCACAGCCGCCGGTTGGGAGCCGTTGACATTCAAGCGAATTTGGAACCTAAGTAAATACGTAGCACTTTAAAGGTATACATACACAGGTGTAGAAGGCGCACTAGCTCCGATTTTATCCATGATTTTATTCTTCTTCTTCTTCTCATATGTAATGCAAATTGTTCACGATAGTGCAATTCTTCTTGGGCTAATTGTGCATGTTCCATAGGGCGAGTTTTTTGCCTTCAAACTACATAAAAGCAATCAACGAATTCTGGTCGCCAGGTGCCAAAGAAGTCCTGTCTGGCACGAATAATACCAAGTAACGGTGGCAGAATACTAAGTATATAGCAGGGCTTTGAGCTCGGTCCTTTTATATGCGTCATCGATCTGGGCTGATGTATGGAACACAAAAAGCTACCCAGGAAAACTAGTAGCCGTCTATTGGTTGAGTGCTTTGTGGACTCGCTGCGGCTTCCGCACAATTTCTGATGACACTTACGCCGTCTTTGCAGAACTAATCCCGGTAGACATTTTGACAAAAGAAATAAAAGAACTATTATATATATAAGACTATCCGAAGACGACGGTAGATCAAGGGGCGAAGAAATTGCAGCAAAAGACAGGCGTCCTTCGATCGCCCACTTTCGATACCGATGCAACAGATCACTTAAGGATAGATGGGAGGTATGTGATAGAAACGAAACAAAGGGGGTTAGTAAAGAAACAAAGGGGAAAAAACTACCACCTAACTCAAATTCTTTAAGGGCATGGGGTGTTTAAAATATATAACAGTTCCCAAACTGCCCAATCTACACGGAGATGGAAGAAGATGTTGAACACGTCTTGTGCCAATGCCCACGCTATGCTCCCAAAACCTTTGAAATCTTGAACGGAGAAAATATTGTAACGAGTGATTTTTTAGCTATTATCTTTTTAAATAGTTGGTTTAAACAGCTGACGCACGTTTCGTGTTTTGTTTCACTGTCAACCATCTTCAGTTTGGTCTATAATTTAACCATGAATCGTCTTACAATCGAACAACGCTTGCAAATCATTGAATTTTATTATAAAAATGTGTGATCTGTTAAGAAAGTTTATCGCGCCCTTCTTCCATTTTATGGTCTGTTTAATCGACCCACTTAAGCGGCTATTCGAGCTATTGTGACTAAATTTAGAACCAAAACATTATTGGGCATCAAATCACCAACACGCTTACGTTCGCAGCAACTGGGCCTTGCTTTTACTCAACAACGTGGAAAATTTTGCGAAAGGATTTAGGTGTGAAGCCTTTCAAAATACAGCTGGTACAAGAATTGAAGCCAAACGAGCTACCGCAACGCAAAATTTTTGGTGAATGAGCTCTCATACGTGCAAAAGTTTGGTGTAAATGCTATATAACGGCAAACGTAAGATACGCCGGAGCACCGTCATATTGTTAACTTTGGCCAAAATAGTACAGGTTTGATTGAAAGCTAATGAGCCTTCCCGCGCGGAGCGTCTGCCAAGCGATCAACCGAATCGGCTGGTTGGGGTAAATGATCGTTGGGCCTTCCCTTCCACTAGAAACTGGTCCCAGTTCGCTGGCAGCAGCGGTGCAGTGAACATCGCTCCGCGCGTGAAAGCTGATTTAAAAGTGTGTTAGGATTTTGCAGAGGCGAAAATGCAGCGATCGTTTTCTTTTTCGACTCTCCAGGCATCGTCCACAAGGAGTTTGTACCTCCAGGAAGCACTGTAAACGCGGCATTTTACAAAGAAGTGCTCCTTCGACTGAAAAACCGCGTCGCCCGGGTTCGGCCCGACCTCGTCAACAATTGGACCCTTCATCACGACAATGCGTCGGCGCACACCGCCTTCCTCTGCACCTCTGCATTGGCCAAGATGGGGGTTCCGGAGCTTCCCCACCCTCCCTACAGCCCAGACTTGTCCCCTCCGGACTTCTTCTTGCTCCCGCGCCTGAAAAGAAAGCTGAAAGGGTGGCATTTCGACTCCATCGAGGCGATCCAAAAAACTGTGACAGCCGAATTGAAGAATATTTGTTGTATAAGCCAAAAGGTTTAATAAAACTGCTTAAAAAAAATATGGCTCATTACTTTTCAATCAAACCCTGTATCATCCAAATTATCAACTTCAAAGTTTTGGATTTGTAACTATGATTTATATGGTGAATATAAAACTAGACTAGGCCACATACGGAACGCGGAGCTAAGAACCAGTACAGGTGAGACCGACATTGTAAAATTCGTAAGAGCCAGAAGACAAGGAAGAAATGATCATATCACACGAGTCACTAGCGATTGCTAGTTGATAAAAATAACTCGCATTGAATTACCAAAAAGAAGGGGTGAGCAGGAAGACCATCAAAAAGATGGGCAATCCAACTTTCCATTACAAATCCATCGACCTCAACAGAAAATCAATCCCTACAATTAATCTAAGTTTTATGCCTTATATAGGAATGTACAACAATTTATGTGTAATTTCTCTAATCCCGTAAATGTATATATGTATGTAAGTATGTACATATGTGCTCTAATTTTTATGTAAAGTACAATAAGCATGCCTATAATGAGAGATAGAGAAGAAGAAGAATAATGGAAAGCCTGAGCACATAAAACTGTTATTAACGGTTGGTGGGTCTATTCAAAGCTGATAGATTACCAGGTTTGGCCATCTACATACATATAACTCTCGATTATGATGAAAAGAGTACAGAGATGTGTTCAACATTGGACCGTTAACCGGCTCTCAGCGATTTTGGAAGGGTCTGAGCTGATTGGTTGACGTAATCAGCGGTTTGTTCACAAAAACTGAGCTTGTATTGGTGATATGCGAAAAAAATCAAGGCAGCCTCAGTTCATGTTACTTTGTTGCTTTCAACGTCTGATTAGGCGAGTGTGTGAATACGTGTGAAATGAGTGGGCAGAATTCTGCTTGTCCTGTGACGTACAGCCGAAGTTACTCTCACAATTTTGCTTCGTATGGTCAAACCTGCAAATCTATCATCGTTGACTCTCGAGATGGGTCGTGAAAATCTCTCTGTACAACTTTAATTTTATGAGAATTCAACATAAATAATTTTATTAAAAATTAACTATAAATGGTAAAAATGTCAGATAATAAAGTAGCTAAAAACAGTAATTTGCCAAATATCAAAAACTCAAATATTCAAATGTATCACGAGTTAAAATAAAATATTTTTATCTTGTCAAGGCACATTGAACTGTTGATAGCAGTAGATCAAAAACAATTGGGGCAATGTGAAAGGTGGCACAAAATTAATCATCCACTTTAGTTTTGAGTAACTTCCTGCTAAATAAAAAAATGCTTTTGAGTCACTGAAATATTTATTTTGACCTTTACGCGCTCCATTGCTTGTATGTCTGTATGCTGCAGCTGTCACAAGTGTCAAATTTGATTCGCGTACGACACCATTTGCCAAAAATTTAATATTCCCTTAGGGTGATTATTTTAGTTGACAAATGCCAAAATTCATTGACGTACCACACCATTTGGCAAAATTATAAATCTTCCGAGGGGGTGATTAATTTTGCGCCAGCTTGTATTAGTAGGATGATTATTTTCTCCACTCAATAAATTTCACAAAAAGTTGTATCTTATTACTAATCTCGAAATCCCGAAAATCTCGAAATGTAAACATACCGAAATCCCGGGATCAGCAGTGCTAGCGCAGCAGTTCCTATAAAAAAATAATATAATAATAATTCGCGCAAACACTACTGTTAGATGTTTGGCCGAGCTCCTCCTGCGAGCTTCAGCACCAGTATCTAATGTGATTAATTTTGCGACACATTGTATATGTATATAGTTATGAATTATTTTTTTATAACTTTTTTTTATTTTTTTTTTTTATATTTTTGTTATTATATTTTCTTTTTTATCATTTTTTATTTTTTAAAACATTTTTCCTTACATATTTTATCTCTTTATAGAATTGCGGCCGCCGTGGCCGAATGGGTTGGCGCGTGACTACCATTCGGAATTCAGAGAGAGAACGTCGGTTCGAATCTCGGTGAAAGATCAAAAAATTAAGAAAAAGTTTTTTCTAATAGCGGTCGCCCCTCGGCAGGCAATGGCAAGCCTCCGAGTGTAGTTCTGCCATGAAAAAAGCTCCTCATAAAAAATATCTGCCGTTCGGAGTCGGCTTGAAACTGTAGGTCCCTCCATTTGTGGAACAACATCAAGACGCACACCACAAATAGGAGGAGGAGCTCGGCCAAACACCCTATCCAAATTCTCGAACTCTTCTTCTTCTTAAATCTCTGCTGTCTACCAATGCGCTTTAAAAATTTATGAAATTGAATTCTAAAATACTAGTATATGTGTGTATGTACTCAATTTTTCCCCCAAGCTGCTCGCTCAGTTGATTACTGAGCAAGAAACCACATGAGGCAAAAACAATAAAGTGTGTCTACTACTTATTACAAAATAATTGCTCACAAACCACTTGGAATAGTTTATACACAAATTACACCAACAAATTTGAATACAGTTAGTGTTGTGTGAGAGCATATGGAGTATACTCGTATATGCATACAAATATTAAACAAAAATTTGTTGTTATTATTCGTGCATATTGTGCTATCATGAACATACGATAGGCATTATTGTTATGGTAATAGTGTTAGTGAGAACATAAGGCTTTTACACTGATGCACTTTTAATAATACTTTTCAATGAACACAACCTATGGAAAATTGCTTAGAATGCAGTAGAAAGGCAGCAAATTTCAGGAATGTCTACTCAGTAGTAATCGTTTGTTGGAGAAATTAAAAACCAAGCACAGGCAGTGGTTTGGAAACATATGTACCTACACCCACATACGCACCCACATATTTACATGCATACATATTTTATGCATTTCACGCCCGGCTGCGCTGTAAAATTTCAAGTTGGCCAAAGTCAGCAAACAACACTGGTTCAGATATTTTAGTTTAAATATTTGCATGGAAATACTCATACGTGTATGTAGAAATGTGGTACCTGTATGTACATACTATGTGTGAGTGTATATGGTACCTGTTGCTGATAAATTTGCAAAGCAATGACAATGTCGCAATCATAAACATTTGCCTTAAAATGAAACATTCACACTTCTTAACTACTGAATACTCGTATGTTGTTCACACCTTACATAATTGGACACACACACAAACATGCATATGTACATACATAGATTTTCCTCAATTTTTTCTTTTCAAATTTTTCGGTATTAATATTGATTGTAATTTCTGTATTGGAAAATTGAATTTTAATTGAAATTTTAATTAAAAGCTTGGAAGTGCTCACTAGAAACTATAATATGCGCACACACCAATATATGTATATACGCATGTGTGTGTACCTGCACACAACTTAAAGATGCTTGCTGATTTTTTTGTTTTTTGTTTCTTTCTTTGTCAAAATTTGGGCCTCAGAATGAAATGTCATACGAAATCAGAGAAGCCTTTTGGCTGAGCTATAAAATACGTGCAACAATTTTATGTGGAATACTGCAATAATTTTTTGGAAGTTATTAACTTTTTACCTGTAAGAGAATTCACTAACATTTTTTAACGACAATCGCTTTGTTATCTTTCCTTAACGACAATTTTAACGATTTTGCTATTTACCAATACAGTATAAAGAACACAGTTGATAAGTTATATTAATAATATTTCTCTTTTTGAGAGCTTCTTCTATTTCAGTAGCAATTTCACGAAAGCCAGGGCAGAGATCACACTGTTTCATATACCATCTATTTTTAGGCTTACTACAAATCATGCATTCTATTATTTCTTCATAAGTAGTTACAGATATATCTTCAAAAATACTTTTTAAACCGTTTAACATTAATTTAAAATTCTGATGTATTTTACACACACAAACCGTGTGTGTTCCATTCCCATCAGCAAGTACACATTTTTATTTCTGGATATAAAGATTTAAATGCTACATATGCTTCTTTCAAATTACATAAAATAAGACGTTTTTGTAACTTAATTTTTTCCCCGTCTTCTTGTTGAACTGAAAGGCAATCCTTTTGCCCTGGCATGACACGGCTTATTTCATCGGAAGTATAAAAATTTATTATTTTTTCAATATTTTCAGAAGAAAAAGTTCTACGGGTACTTGGAGCGGGGGGATATGATCCGAAACCGTAAAGATTCTGTATTTTTTTTGCATACTTTGCTGTACTATAATTAAGATTAAATTCACGTTTTAAAGTACTTAGGTTCCAACTTAAAGATGTTACAGTCAGCCAATGAATTTTTTTCTTTAAAATTAGATGCAGATTTTACTTTTAGTTTAATTAAATTCATCATTTCTATTCCAACATCACCTTCTACAAATTCGATGTCAGATCTACCCGACACAGAACCTAGGCTACTTGCAGTTTCAGAAACTTCACTAAGAGCAATATTATTAATATTATCATTAGAATCAATGCTTACGAAACTATTTTCCGACGGCTCCTTCCCCTTTGATAACAGCATCTTGCAAGATAAGCAAAAATATTCCCCCAAACCTGGATATTTTCTTTCAGTGATGCAGACGATTTAGCAACATTCTTTTCGATCCAAGAATGATTGGGTAACTTGAAAGGATTGCAACAAACTTTTTTCGGCATGACGATTACTTTGCAAAATTAAATTTTAAACTTGGAGCACTAACAAAATCTAAGAGACGTTGTTCACTCAAAAGTAAAATTCAATCTAACTGAATTTGAAACACAGTCACTCGCTTCACAAAGAATCGTGAAAAGCTCATTAACACAGTGCGGAGTGACAATTTTAAAAACTTATTCATAGTGGGCTGCGGGGGGTTCGGACCCATTAATCAAATGGGATACGAATATAAAAGGACCATAAATTATACTTATTCCACAATTTTCCTAAAATATAAAATAATTGTTGTCAAAGAACCTATATACAATAACCTTACATAAATTACTACCCATTATGGCGATGAAAAACTATTACTCGTACGGCAAACTAAATTCAAACAATATGACCTTTCTTATTTCGGAAACTTCTAAGATTCTATTAATAAAAATTAACAGTAATATTAATAAAAAATGTTAATTTATTAAGTTGGAATAATATTAAAAAAAAATATGATGTAAAACTGTGTTCTTTATACTGTATTGGTAAAGAATAAAGCATGCTGCGGGAGCTGCCGCGCGCGGCTACTAGGCCGAGTCATGCAGTGTAAAATTCAAAAATTAATTTCTCGGGAACAAAAAAAACCCATCTCTATAATTTGCAGTATCTTTTAAGAAGGGTTCAAACTTTGATAAAAATTTTTTTTTATAAAATTCCATAGTGTACTTCGAGTAAAAAAACAACAATAAAAAATTATTGTTTAAACAAATTAGCTAAAATTTTTTTTTTTTTTATTTTTTTTGAAAATTCAACTTTTTCCCTATAATTTTTAAAAACAACTTTGTTTTGTATCACTAATATATTTCAAGATAAAAATTATCGAAAAAAATTTAGCATAAAAATTCAATAAACAATAACTTGCAAAATAATTGAAATTTTGCAAAACCCTTTGGCATGCTTCCAAAGAGTCACAAACACAACAAAATTCCAAAGTATAAAGAAAATTGAAGGACCAACTGGTACTACTTTCGTGGAACGCCCCCATAACAAAAATCGATAAGACAAAATGAGCTGTTTTTGGTTACCGAGTCGATTAACGCAAACTGAACGACAACAATTTTGATGTGGTTAAATCAAAAGTAATAAATAAAAAGAAAAAAGGATCCATCAAAAATAAAATTAAGGAAATAGAATTAAATGCAAAGTGTAACGCGGCTCAGTTTTATCGGAAAATTAAAAGCCAAACGACAGTATTTCAGCCTAGAATAAATATTTGCTTCTCTGAAAATGGTGATATATTACAAACTGACCAAGAAATCTTAGAAAGATGGCGACAACATTTTGACAATCTTCTAAATAACAAGCATCAAGAAGAGCATTCACCTTGGGGCCTATAGCTACAGTTGAAAACATCATCCCTCCACCAGAATTTAACGAAATTATCGTGGACCTTAAAAAACTTCGAAATGGAAAGGCAAGCGGCGAAGACTCTATAGCGGCTGAACTCCTGAAAGAAGGTGGTGAGGAGTTACATAAATGCCTCCACCATTTAATACATATGTCTATTAAAGAATCCATACCATCTGATTGGCAAGGATGCATAATCTTCCTAGTACACAAAAAAGGTGATAAGAGAGTACTCGTATGCGATAATTATCGTGGTATCTCACTGCTTAACACGGCCTACAAGCTCTTTACAAATGTTCTCCATGAACGAATCAACGAATATGCCGAAAGAATAATTGAACACTACCAATGTGGATTTCGTAGAGGCAAGTCTACAATCGACCAAAGTTTTGTTCTCAGCCAAATGTTTGAAAAACACTATGCATACGGGCTAGATGTTCACTGCCTGTTCATTGACTTCAAACAAGCCTTCGACAGTGTTAAAAGAGATAGGATCCAGCACATATTGCATATTCTTGGAATACCTGCCAAACTAATAAGACTCGTTAGCGCAACGCTCACAAATACACAAACAAAAGTGATCATTCAAGGGAAGCTCACAGAGTCGTTCCCTATTGAATGAAGTGTAAATCAAGATGATGCCTTATCAACAGTCAAATTCAATTTGATGCTGCACTTTGTCGTAAGGGAAGTCAGCTAAGGTGGTACCTTGATAACTAAAACAACCCAAATATGTGCTTATGCAGATGACATCGCTATTCTCTCAAGAAATAGGAGTGACTTAAAAGAAATTTTCTTAAAAATTAACAAAATTACGAACGATATTGGCCTTTTTGTATGGTAAACGAGGGCAAACCCAAATATCTGTTGAAATCGAGGCGGCCTGCACAGATGCCAAATTTCCATGTGGGAGCCTATACTTTTGAAGCAGTGCAGCATTTTAACTACCTAGGAGAGATATTCGCATGTAGCGGTGATTCAACTTCCGCCATCAGGGATCGCATCAACGCCGTCAACAAAGCGTATTACGCCCACCTTAACTTGTTGAAGCCCCGACTTTTGTCTAAAGCTACAAAGTTCACTATGTACAAGACTCTTATTCGACCAATCCTAACATATGATTGTGAGGTATGGACTCTTAAGGAAAGAGCATGGAAAGAAAAATTTTAAGAAAGATTTTTGGCCCAATAAGAATGGATGATGGTACCCATAGAATCCAATTGAACTCTGAACTTAACGATCTTACTCAGAACAGAGACAGCTGTGCGTTTTGTTAAAGCGCCACGCATAAGATGGCTAGGTCACGTGATCCGTATGCCTGTTGATTGTACAGTGAAGAAAGCCTTGACAGGAAAGCTAATGGGCGTGAAGGCCAAAGGCAGACCGAGGAACCATTGGATAGACGCAGTGGAACACGATCTTAAGAAGCTGGGAATACGTAACTACGAAGCAACAACTCAAGATAGACCGCTTTGGAGGAGCATTTTGAAGGAAGCGGATCGAGTTTTGCTCCGCGATGTTGACAGTCCATTCCACTATTTCGGTTAACTCCAAACTTGACACAGGACCAAATCTCCTCTCAAAATGCCTATCCGCTTTCATTGATACTCAATGAATCCAATGAATTGATAAATGCCTCGAAAGTAACAATCATTAACCCTAAAATCTAAAAGTTGTTCGAAAGAGTGTTTCAGGTCATTACCGGAAAGTCTTTCAGAATGTCAGTACAAGCCTTTTAGATGACCGCTACAGACCCAAAAGGTTTTCCTTTCATGGCCAAATGCTATTTTCCGAATAGGTAGAAGTCACAGAGAGCCATATCAGGCGAATACGGTGAGTGATTGGTGGTTAAAATGCGATTTCTAGTCAAAAAATCAAAACGCCAAGATAGAAAATTGCATTGACGGTTTGGCTCATTGGCACAAACTTCTTGTGGGCGATTCCCTTGGAATCGTAAAAACGAATGAGCACTGACTTGATTTTTGACTTCTCCAAATGGGACGGCCGCCGTAGCCGAGTGGGTTGGTGCGTGACTACCATTCGGAACTCACAGAGAGAATGTTGGTTCGAATCTCGGTGAAACACCAAAATTAAGAAAAAACATTTTTCTAATAGAGGTCGGGCCTCGGCAGGTAATGGCAAACCTCCGAGTGCATTTCTGCCATGAAAAAGCTCCTCATAAAAAATTTCTGCCGTTCGGAGTCGGCTTAAAACTGTAGGTCCCTCCATTTGTGGAACAACATCAACACGCATACCACAAATAGGAGGATGAGCTTGGCCAAACACCCAAAAAGGGTGTACGCGCCAATTTTATATATATATATAAACGGGATTTTTTGGGTGGTGGGTCGTCTGGGGCCTGCCATTCGGCACTTTAACGCTTAGTTTCAGGTTCCTGTCGGAAACACCACGTTTCACCGTTGCAAAGGAAGTTCTCGTTGCTTCTCGCCTCTTTAATGAGGTCTTTCGAATGTTGAATTCTGAGCACTTTTTGGTACTCAGTTAACTTGTGCGGATTGAGACGTACACAGACCTTTCGTAAGCGCAAATGATCCGTTAAAATGCGATAAATCGATGTTTTGGAGATATTTAACTCCGATTCCATGAATGTGTGTGGTATTTGACTCTAAATTCGCTTTACAAAGGCATATAAATTACACCACTGCAAAGTCATATTCCGTTTTTGCTTTTATTCTATTCGTATACTACATACATACACTCTAAAGCTGTTATATAGAATACCTCTCTCATATGCTTGTCATATTAGGTTTTGACCGTTATGCTTTCCGCTCTTTGCATTTCTCTGATACAATTCCTTCTTATAAAAGTCTATGCTTGCTCATTAATCTGAGAACACTGGATAATAGAAGGAGTATTCTCTCTCTCTCTCTCACTTTTGGTTTTGGTTTGATACGTGCGTGATTGACTCCCCATCGCTACCCGATGAAATGAATTTCAATATTCCTCAGCGAAGCCTACGTGATATTTTTTGGTTAGGAATGGTTAGAACTATTTTGCTTCCAATGCTCCCATTTTGACAGAATTTAATATGCTTTCAGATTATATTGGCCTAGATTTTTCTTTCACAAAGAACCACTTCAAATTGATACTATGGTAAGTTGATTGTTTAACAGTTTTCTAAGTACCTATACTCCAATATTCTTCCCCTGCAAGTTTTAAATGTTACATTTTCTTTCATTCATTACAATGGAAGCAGTAAATTATAGGTTTAATTTTTTTTTAATTGGATTGCATAGAATTAATCTCATTTCTATAGTCTGTAAGAAATATTGCATTGTATTGAGTTAACAAATGAATGAATAAATAAATAAATTATTCCTTTATAAAGGGTGGTTAAATTTTAAGGGCCGATATTGAATGGAACCACATCTAAACGACAAGCTTTTTTCAGCACTTCATTTGACATTTTTCAATTTCAGACTAATTCAATTTGAATCATGGAAAAATACACAATCGAGCCACGCGTTGAAGTTATTCGGGTTTATTATGAAAACGGGCGTTCAAATCAAAATGCATATCGCGCCCTTCGTGATTTTTTCGGTCAATTTAATTGTCCAAATGTGCGTATAATCGGAAAAATTGTGCAAAAGTTTGAGCAAACCGGGTCTGTAGGAGATGTGAAAATACCAGTTCATGCTCGTACAGCTCGTATTGCAGAAAATATTGCTGCTGTTCGCGATAGTGTGGTTGAAGAGCCGTCCACCTCAACTCGTCGTCGTGCCCAACAATTGCACCTCTCACGCTCGTCGTTGATGAACATAATGCATAAAGACTTGCATTTACACGCTTGCAAGGTGCAACTGACTCAAGAACTAAAGCCTCTTGACCATTTCAAGCGTCGTCAATGGTCAGAATGGTGGCAGAAAATGGCAACAGTGAATGACCAATTTTCGAAGAAAATCGTCTTCAGTGATGAGGCACATTTTCACCTCAGTGGATTCGTCAATAAGCAGAATTCCCGCATTTGGGCGAATGATAATCCAAGAGTGATTGCCGGAAAACCGATGCACCCACAAAGAGTGACTGTTTGGTGTGGTTTATGGGCCGGCGGCATCATTGGGCCGTATTTTTTCCAAAATGAGACCGGTCAGGCAGTTACTGTGAATAGTGTTCGCTATCGTGAGATGATAACGAACTTTTTATGGCCCGAATTGGAAGATATGGATGAAGACGATATGTGGTTTCAACAGGACGTTGCCATTTGTCACACAGCTAACGAAACAAAGGCTCTTTTGCGTGAAAAATTTGATAGCCGAATAATCTCACGTCGCGGCGATGTCAATTGGCCGCCAAGATCATGTGATTTGACATCGTTGGACTTCTTTGTTTGGGGTTATTTGAAAGAAAAGGTGTACGTCGATAAGCCAGCAACAATTCAAGAGCTAAAGGATGAGATAATTCGGTACATTAACGTTATACATAGAACCTCAATTATGCCTCAGCGTCATCGAAAATTTGGACCATCGAATGGATATGTGCCGCCGAGAACGCGGCAGCTATTCAGCCAATATTTTATTATTCTATACGTAATTGAGCCATACCAGTATTATCATAGTAAAGAGAAATGACAATAATTTATAAAAAAATTTTATTTTATTCAAAATCAATACCGGCCCTTGAAACTTAACCACCCTTTATTACAAAGTTCTAGCTACTCTGCGATTTTTTTTTGTTGCAAATTTATAGATTTTTTGCAATTGGCTGTTATGAAAGACTCGCAGGTGAAGAAGGAGGAACACCCATGAGCCAGCCGTGCGGTAGTCACTTATAGTCATTCCTTATAGCTATTTATATGAACACTCGGGTGTAAAACTAGAACATTTTCATATTTATTGTTAAAATCTTTCACAGCATAAAATGTTCAAATAGCAGCAGTTCCGTCTTACATAGAAAGTATTTCATCTATCTATTTCATCCTATTGATTTTCAGCCAGTGCCTCGTACATGCCAATCCTTTCAATTAAGTACAACAGCGAGTAGATTTTAAAAAGGTGTACAAGCAAGTGTACTAAAATCTTTCATTGGCGTAGTATGTGGGCACTGGCCAATTAGGTCTAAAGATCGCGCATGGATTGCGAAGGTTCATTAATTCAAGTTTAGCTATTAAAAAACGAAAGTGGTCATTCAAAATTGGTGTTTACAGATGGCCGAATTACGGCGCATTTGTGGTCTACATTTGAAAGGTAATATGTAAAAAACAAAAATGTCATGAATGGTTTTACACAAAAAAAAAAAATTGTAAAATCCGACCAATCCATTTGAGTTTTCGTGGCTTTATTTCAATTTAAAAACCGAAACCACTAAATTTATCACCCTCTATTAGCTCACATCACTGCTGTGCAAGTCTGCAGCTGAAGCTATCGGCAGCTTCTTTAAGAGGAACTCAATGGAAGGCATTCGCTTCAACACATGAATACTCGCGTACACACGCAGTTGCACCTTAGCATGGGGTCAATATTATTGAGCAATTATTGTTTGTTGTTATTTGTGTGTTATTCGAATGTGTTTATAAATACATAGACATACATAGATATGTACTTATATTCTAAAATTAAATGCTTTTCTTGCTTGCTTTCCTCTGCCGCTTTTTTATGCTTCTTTTTTTATTTGTGTCAGTCAATGATTGCCGCTTTTTGTCAATCTATTTTTATTATGCAAGCAGCGGCACAGCAACACACAAAAAATGGCATACAATATTTGTATTTATATTTACTATGTATGCCTGTATGTATGTATGTATGTATATATGTATGTATGCATATAAGTTGTGATAATCGCAACAAATGTAATGAAAACAGTGAGGTGAAGGCAAATGAGAAGTTAATTTTTTATTAATTTTCATGTGGATTAAGAACTTTGTAACTGGTTTAATTAATAGAAAACTTAATCAAACAAATTGTTAATAGGGTAATGCATAAATATTTATATAAAAATTTCTTCTAAAGTAATTATGAGTTCTTGTATAGTTGAACGTGAAACTTTTTTAAAATGATTTTTCCATCCCCTCGTTATTATTTTTGCATTTTCTTTACATCCACACAGTTCGCATGGAATCCACAACCTTCCCAATAACAGCCATTATGCAACTATTAGCACTCTTCTGCTCTCTCCTCTCCTACTTTGTTCCCAACCAGTGCGTTTTCTGCTACCGTTATGATCCGACTTAATACCCGCCCAAGTACTCTCATTCCAGCTGCACTTCGCACACTTTTTTAATGCTGTATTTTATGCTGTTACAACAACCACAACTGCTACTCTTGTATTTTTACATGCATACATGTGTACCTACTCATACTTGTATTTGTGTATGTGTGTAGCTACTTAGGACTTTATCAATAAGTAGCTACTTCCAAAATTGTTAAGTGATTTATTCGAATTTCGATGTCTGCTTAGAAATGCTTGATGGCTTGTTATGGGAAAATATTGTTGCAAATGGGTTTGATATCGTTTTCTCTTAATTTACCGAGAAATCTATACTCTATCAGCTGGATACTTAAGACACAAAAGTATAAGAACAATTATATTCATAGCAAGGTGGGAATTGAGGTTTGTATGTTAATAATTCATATATCCATTTTTGTAATTATGATATTAACATATTATATGTATATATGTATGTATGTATATATATGTCTGTATATCCATAATGCATTTTATATCTCATAGTTCAACAATAAAAGTTTGCTCAGTAAGCAGCTTTCTCGTTTCCTCTTGACAAATCGGGTCACTTTGAAAGCCACTGGAATGCTAACCCTAGAAATTTTGAGTAAAAGTGGAAGAAAAGTAAAATTTATGGAAATAAAAAGTTTTTAAAATCGTGTGCGTATAGCAACAACACGCTAAAGGGATTTGGAGAGCCATTGAGTGGACGTTGTGAAGTTCGGAACGTTGGTTTTTAGCCAATCTTGGTTCACTCGAGCTTTTTGAGACGGTGCCGAGTCCTGTTGAAACGACAATTCTCTGCCACCGAAATGTTTATCTGTCCATGGCTTGAAAGCAACCTTCAGAATACTTTCCCGATAATATTTCGTATTTACCTTGACGCCAGGCTCAATAAAAACGATTGAAGAGCGCCCTGCGGTTACAGCGGCCAAAACCATTACCTGTGGCGAGTGATGCCTCCTGGTGGCCAATCGATAACTCAAATTCTCGTATGAATGGTCGGTCAAATAAACCCTATCGTTGTGAGAGTTTGCGAAATGCTCAGTTTGAAAAATTTTCTCGTCAGAAACCACAATGTTTGGAAATTGAGCTTATTCGGCCAACCGAAGCATCTCCCTCGCTCGCTCAAGTCTGACTTGTTGCTGCTTTGGTGTGAGATCGTGCGCCTTTTGAATCTTGTAAGGCTTGACTTTGAAATCATTTTTCTGTATGCGGCCGATGCTGCGGTATTTTCAGTTCTTTCGCCATTTGATTGGCACTTCGTCGGCACGGATTTCGCTCAAGTCGCCTCTTCGCTTTTTGAACCATTTACTCGAGTCTGTGGTTGTTTGCGAGACGTCATAAGGCACTCGGCAACTAATGACAGATACCATTCAAACACGCGCAGAGATAACAGCAACAGAAGCTGCTATCTCAATTATCGAAGTGTGAGCTCTTAGAGCTAAAACCGGTAATATTCTACGGGATCTTAGGAGGAACAAACGCATAAGGGAAATGTGCGAAATACTCGATATAGTAAAATGGAGCCGCAAAAGAAAACGTGATCAGAAGCAAAATGTCCTCAGACCGACGACCGCTTGGCAAAACTGGTAATGACCAGGAAATCAAACCTACACGCCCGCGAAGAAGACCACCAAAGAGATGGAAAGAGTGCTAGACATCGGGATCAATAGTAATAATATATTAATAACACTGATTTTTGTATCGCATATTAATATGTATAGAAGCTTTTGTTAGAAACAGGATAATCCTAAACAAAGGTGATGAAGAAGAAGTATTGCATCCTCAAAATGGGCCCCAATAGCTACCAGCTTTCTGTTCTTCAAATAAGATTTAAACCTATTAAGAACAAAAGAGTGGACTCTTAGTTAAAGTCTATCTAACTTGGCCAGCAGTCAGTTGTGGCTTCTGCTATGAAAAATCTTAACAAAATCAGTATAAAGAACATCCACTTAAAACCAATTCTCTATTGCGCTTAAAACTTATTGTACAGGGTCTGGCACTCGAAGTGTAACCAACCTCAGACCGTTCGCGCCGCTGATGACCGGACATCAGCTGTCTGCTAGTTGGCAAAATGACAGTCCAGAGTATTGTTTACAAGCGCGCGGAAGCATTTTGCCGAGAGTAAACGAGAAAAAAAAATCAGCAATGGATTTCAAACGTAAAAGTGAGATTGCATTATATTTGGCTGGAAAATCACAACCGGCGATTGTTCGTGAGCTCGAGCACTTTAGAGTAAATCAAGTATTTGTTTATCGCACCACTACTCCTTACAATGATACTGCTAGCATCGCGAAACGTCATGGAGGTAGTCATCAAAAGACTGCAACGTTACGTGAAATGGATAAAAAAGTGAAGAAGGGACTTGAGCGAAATCCCCGACGAAGTGGCAATGAAATGGCGAAAGAACTGAAAATATCTGACCGTCGCATCTGCCGCATACCGAAAAATGATCTCAAAGTCAAGCCTAACAAGATCTAAAATGTGCAAAATCTCACACCAAAGCAGCAACAAGTCTGACTTGAGGGAGCGAATGAGTTGCTTCGCTTGGCCCAAAACGGTCAATTTCCGAAAATTGGGTTTTCTGACGAGAAAATGTTTCAAATTGAGCAATTCGTAAACTCCAAAGCGATGGGGTTTATTTGGCCGACCGTTCATACGAGTCATCGATTTGTCACCCGGAAGCAGCAACCGCCACAGGTAATGGTTTGGGCCGCTGTAACTGCAAATGGGCGCTCTTCAATCGTTTTCATCGAGCATGACGTCAAGGTAAATGCGAAATATTATCGGGAAAGTATTGTGGAGGTTGCTTTGAAGGTAATGGCAGACGAAAATTTGGGTGGCAGACCATGGTCGTTTCAACAGGGCTCGGTACCGTCTCATAAAGCTCGAGTGAACCAAGAATATCTAAAAAACAATGTTCCGAACGTTCATAACGTCCACACAATGGCTCTCAAATTCACCAGATGCGAATGTGATGGATTATTCTCTTCCGGCCATTTTGGAGAGCAAATTCCGAACTAAAAGATTCACTAGTCTCGAGGCGCTGAAAAAAGCCACTGTCCGTGAGTGAGCCAAAATACTTGCAAGTCACATTCGAGCAGCTTGCGATTCATTACTGGACCATCTCAAGGCCATAGTCAAGGCGAAAGGTGGTCATATCGAGCAAAAGTAAATTGAATCTTAATTTTGTATTATTTTCACACATTTTTTACTTTAAATTGAATAAAAGTAGTTTTTCAAACTAAATTTATGGGCTTTTTAATTGGTTACACTTCGAGTGCTGGACGCTGTACATAGTTAATGAAAATGACAAAGTTCGTACAATTGCATAATCTCGGAGAAAAGCCATGTTGTTGTGTGGAAATGTGCACTTTGTAAAAAAGTGATTTTAATTTAATTATTCTTTCATATTCCTAGAAGTGTATACTTAAGTCGACGCTTACTTACTAACTGCTCACATACTGATATAAAGGGTTTTCCAATAAGAGGTGTTATTATGTTAAAAAATCAATGGTTTCGTTGCTTGTGTGGCACGTAGCGCCATCTTGTTGAAAATAAACGTTGTCCGCATCAATACCATCCAATTTCAGCCACAAAAAATCGCTAATCATCTCTCGCTAGAGCCATCCATTCACCGTTACTGTTGCTCCAGCTTCATTTTCGGAAAAGTAAGGTCCAATGACTCCGCCGGACCATAAACTGCACCAAACAGTCATACGTTGAGGATATACAGGCTTTTCAACAATAACTCTTCGATTTTCTGAGCCCCAGATCCAACAATTTTGTTTGTTGACGAAGCCACCGAGGTGAAGATGGAAATGGGCCTGGGAATTCCGCATCGTTTTCATCCATTTCAACGACCCAATCAGCAAAGACACGCCGTTGTTGATGATCGGCCGACTTGAGTTCTTGTGTTAACTGGACTTTATAAGCCTTAAGACCCAAATCTTTGTGCAAAATACGGTGTAATGACGTTTGTGGAATGCCAAATTCCAAAGAAAGGCGAGCGATGGACAAGCCTGGGTTTTCTTTCGGCTACAACAGCAATATTTTCGGCAGTTCTTGAGCGACGTGCACGGGTTTTACTCTTCACATCACTAAGTTGTCCCAACAGCTCGAATATTTTCACCAATTTCTGTATTGCGGTCCGCCGATGCTTCACGATGACCCAAAAATGTTCGAGTTTTACGAAGCGTCTCTGCCAAATTTTCACCATTTTTTAGTGAATTATAATACTTTCAATGCGTTTTTTAAGCCTGTATCGTCCCATTTTTATTAATGGCGTAGTTCCTACTTGTCAAATATCAAAAAATGACAGCTTCAAAATTGACATCTACCGAAATAGCGGGCGATTCAAAATTACACCTGTTATGTGTATATGTGTATCCTAAGTTATTAAGATTAGCTGAGGAGAATTGATGATATACACATACATGCATACATATACGTATGTGAACTTTCGGCAAGACAACATTTTCGATTTCAACTGGTCTTGCTTTCACGTCAATAAGTCCTGATCTTTCATAGAATATTTTAATATTTATATTCAACTTTTATTGGGATGAATTCTTAAGGTCACCAACAAATGATTGAGAGTTTAAATTTTTCATTCATGAATGTGTAGGATTTGACGAGGGCAAAATGCTAAGTCGACTTAAGAGATTTGTTAAATGCCCTCACACCTACTTATTGTCCACTTTGTACTATGCACTGCCTAGAATAATTTCATTTGTGACCCCAAAGCAGCCACCGGCGAATAGCCTTTGCTTGCACATCGATATGGACTTTTTTTTTCTTTTTGCCACAAAGAATTTCAGCGGATTTTACATAAGAATATATTAACTTTTTCTGGTACATTTGCAACTACACTCGCACTTCCTACTTAACATTTTTTATAAATTTTTTTCTTGCAAAAGTTTGTGTATCTAAGGCCAAGTAACGGCGGCCTATTTATATGCCTACGAGAACTGTGAAAAGGTTTCAAAATTGTTTCAGTCTATCGTGAGCCGCCGTTAGAGAAATCAAAATGATTGGACGAACTGTGCATAAAGTTTTTGCCTGGTGCATGACGGGCGTAGTTTCAGTGTTCGTATACCCAGTATTTTTACTAATATCCTTTGCGCTGATGGTCATAAATAATTGGCTGCTAAAAGAGAAAAAGTCTATTGAAGGCGAGGTGGCCGTTGTAAGTGAAATGAAATTTTTTTAAATACGACCACTTGAAGTTGAAGAAAGTGGACAGAGTCTCAAGTGGAGTGCTCGAAAATTATGATGAAAAAAGATTTTTAAACTTGTTATTATTTGTGAATTATTCCGGTTATTCAAAGAAAATTCTTCGAATACTAACTGTCGTCCTTAACTTCCGAGAACACCTATTTTTAATGGAAGTAGTAATGAATAATAAAACTAACGACTGGCTTTACAGTAGGCCATTCGATCAATCCAATTTTTAAGCACATTTTCGATTGTTTGGGCTCCAATTTCATGAATGGCAACTTCGATTTCGTGTAAATCATCAATCGTCTCTGTATGGTTCGCATAGCATTTGTTCTTAACGGCTCCCCACAAAAAATAGTCCAACGGCTTCGGAATTTCGGCTGATTATTCGGTTTTCAAAAACGGTAGCCAAAAGTTTGAGTGTAACTTTGGCAGCGTGACAAGTTGCACCGTCCTGTTGAAACCAAATGTCGTCCATGTCATCCTCTTCAATTTTTGAAAACAACTCGTTGAGCATGTCACGGTAACGCTCGCCATTTACTGTAACCGCGGCTCCTCGCTCATTTTCGAAAAAAATGGCCCGATGATGCCGCCAGACCAAAAACCGCTCCAAACAGTGACTCGTTGTGGCTGCATTTGATTCTCTACAGTAACGTGTGGATTTTCTGAGCCCCAAATCCGATGTGAAAATCAGAAAAGAAGAAGAAGACTCGCCACTTTGGAAATAGCTTTTCAATATTTCCCAATTTTTTCGATTGCCAAACTTGCTGAAAGCACTCACTCTTCTTACCGAATCCATATATCTGTAACAGACTGTACTGCACTGAAAGCAAAGCGCAGAGCTTATCAATCAGCGCTTGCACAACGGCCACTGCAATCAGCGGTGATATTTGCTGATTTGCCAAAACATTCCATCATTACTGGCACAACAGCAGCACAGAGCGCAACGGCTTGCACCGCAATTCGATGAACTAAAACAAAAAAGTTGTATAGAATATTAAAAAAGTAAATATTTAGCAAACTCGAAACCGGAATAATGTCGAATGAAACGTTTAAAATAGTGCGCGCTTGTCTGGTATTAGGCGTGGCGCTGTTCTTCACGCCGATCGGGCTTCTAATTGCAGTGTCAATATATTTCTATAACACTTTTGTGGCAAAAAAAGCGTGCAAAAATATTACAGGCGAAGTGGCTGTGGTAAATAATTCATTATATAAATGCATACATACATTAGGGTGCATCACTCTTCATGCAAAAAACTGTAAAAAAAAAATTTTAACAGAAGCAAAAAACAAAAGCAAAAAATTAAATAAAAAACAAACAAAAAAAAAACAAAAAAAAAAAACAAAGCAAAAAAACACAAACAAGGTTATCTGGTCGAATGAAATTTTAAAATTTCTACGGACTTGTGCTAAACTATTTCGGAAAAATATTGAGATTTACGTGAACTGGGCCGATTTGAAGGTACCACTAAAAATTTGACTATTTTGATTTCGTTGTTTTAAGGGGTTAGGGGGTAGTCAGAGGACCGAAAAAATCAATAATTTTTTTTTTGCTAGTTAATTGCTTTATTTTACAAAAATAAAAGCATAGCATTAATACATCATGTTTCGTCTTGACTTTAGCAAAATTTCAAAAAAAAAATGCATAATTGTAAAAGTTATCGCTGTTTGTGTTGAGCCTGTTTCTCCAGAAGACCCTTGCGGGGATCATCGAAAGCACCAGGAGATTTGGTGGTTTGGTTTAAAGCTCAGGAAAGAGGGTAGATAGTCAAGGAGGAAAGGAGAAAAGTATCAGAGAAAGAGATATAAAAGAATAGAGACAGATATAGAGATAATTTTCCAGATTCTTTGGCAAATCTGTAAATACCCTCCAGTTTTAGACAAAATTACTAATTCTCACGACATCGGAACCCAAAACTCGTAGCCATGCTCTAGCAAAGGCAGGCCACCCACAGAGAAAGTGCTCAATGCTATCCGCCTCCTCCAACACAACAAGCACAATTATTCCAATGGTGGTCATATGCTGACCCCATGAGTAGTGTCCTGTAATGGTACCGACCATCAACCAAAACGTCTTTCCTTCCAAGTTTGAAAGTTTTTAGAAAGTTTGACAATTTTCTATTCGGACTCGTCACAAAACACTTTGCAGTTCTGCAGCGTTCTAGACCGGACCATCGTTCTTTATGTAAAATGCCTACATAATCGCTGATCCAATTCATGATTCCTGCGGAACTGATTCCGATTATTGGCTCTGGCCCTTGTGGGGGCACCGCTGATCCACGGTTGGCCAATTCATCGGCTATTTCGTTTCCTTGAACACCGGAGTGCCCTGGAAACCATGTAAGTACAAGCCTGTTTTGTCTTGCGACAGAATTAAACTTCTTCTTACATTCTTGAACAATCTTTGAGGTTGGCTTCGCGTTCTCTAGGGCCTTCAATGCAGCCTGACTGTCAGCGAAAACTCCAATCTGTTTCCCGCTCCATCTCCTCTCGATTTATACATTCGGCTACTTTCAGTATGGCACAAACTTTCGTTTGGAAAGCAGTTGCCATTTCCACCATACTTGTCATTTCCCCCCGTTACTTTGCTCTCAGCGAATTTGACAATTATTGACATCATTTAGCACATTTGGTGACCAGTACGGCCAGATTACCATTTTCGGAACTTGATTTAAAATTTTTTTTTTATTTAGTCTCGAAATTTTAGTTCTTTCTTCATAGTATTTTTCTAGCCTGTACTAATACAAATGTAATGTGAATAATTTTGTAAAATATAAATTTTTTAAAAATTACTTTAATAATTCACTCAGTTTTATTTAGCTTCACTTTTTTTAACATCTGGTCGCATTGCCCGCGATTGCAGGTGTTGTTGGTGTTCTTCTGCTTTCAGCAGTCAAATCTCTCTTTCTCGCTACTGCAGTGTTGCCTAGCTTTGGATATAAAAACGCACTAAAATGCCCATTTAAAGAAAATAGAACACCAAATTTTTATTGAATTACTTAAAAAATTTTGTATGCGTGACAAATTGTGATTAAAATGTGCGTTTTTTTTTTAAATAAATGTGTAATGTTTATGTACAATTTAATTAATGAGTTTTTTTTTTGTTAAGCGAAACTCTTTCGTTAAAGGAACGACATTTTTGCGATATTTGAGGTTATGTAACTAGATAAGGTACTCTTTTTGTAAAAATGTCAGTATGGTTTCTTTACTATTTTCTGGTATTTTGTGGCTTATTTTTACTATGAATACACCTCTTGTTGCCCTATGTCCCACTAAAGATTGAGGACCGAAAAAAACGATTACACCTCTATGGTTTTAATTCGCCTTCAGTAAATTCAAACGCTTTTTAAAATGTGTAGAAAGGTTTTCAATGTTAAGAAGAGTTGTGAGAAGAAGATTTAATATTCTAACATAACCTTAAAAGGAGCAAAAAATTAAATTTACACAGTCAAAATATCAAGTTTTATAAGAATCAACAAATTTTCATTAGCACTAAAATCTTCTCAAAGTGACCTTTTTTAAATTGCTTTTGTTTAATAATACAGTTTTTATTTTTATTTTAAACTTACAGTTTCGGTAGCTTTGAATTAAAAAACGAAAAAAAGAAACAAACACCAAACTTAAAAATTTTCGCATTTTGGGTATAAAAAAGCACTAAATTTATTGCGAAGAGCAAATGGTTGGCAACACTGCACAACTCAGCTAATGCGACGTCACGCACTCTCTGATGGGTGCCATCTTGTTTCTATCATTTTTGGCAGATACCGCAACAAAAACTAATGCGAGAAGCCAAATCTAAATTGCACCATTTGGTTTATAGCAACTAATATGCGTTTTTTGTTTAACATCGTACGCTTAATAAAGAAGAATATTAAATAGAAATTATTTTGGCGGCTTATATAAATTTGATGCTATAATAATTTTCGCCCGACCAACCTTTTTGTTGTTCATTCTTTGTACTATCGCTCCACCTTAGTGTATATCTTTATTGCTTTAATTATATTATTATAAGACACAGCAAGTGAAAGTCTTCAAAGCTAGTTTTCTTGATACCAGTTTTTTTGTTTTGTTTTTGTTTTTTATCGCGAATCGTGTCGTCATGTGTGCCACTAAAAAACTTAATCAGTGCCGATAATGAGGCATTTCAAGTGCATAAGTTTGTATGTATGTGTTATCAGCGCAATTATTCACTGTGCTTATCAACTGATGAACCAGATGATATATCAGACATACATACATACACACATACACACATATACACATACTTATGAGCACGAATTCCAACAATTAATAGCAGCCGTATTTCAATGATTTTTGGTGGTATGTGTGTTGGGTGTCTCTCTACCCATTCTACCTGTGAAATGCTGATGGTTTTCATAAGAAACTTTTTTAGTGCATAAATTCATTTTTTAGTTCACCAAAAAAAATTGCAAAATCTATGTAATAAATTATCAACTAAACGTATTTGTCATTGTTTGTTAATCACTCGTTTTAAATACTATGAATATTTCTTCCAAATGAGTTTGAGGGCATTGGCCCTTCACCGTCACTCTCATTCCACTCCCTTCAATATTACTATCATTTGTAAATTAAATTACTTTTTGTCTAACGACAGGTGTAATAATTTAAGAAAATCAATAAAGAAATAAACAGTAAAATAAAAATAAAATGAAAAATGCAAAACATAACTTTTCAATGCAGAATTGCACTTTGTCGTTATGCGCCGATTGCCGAACAGCTATTAGAGCCGTTTCTAATTCACGACCTTCGGCAACTTGGCGGTCAAGGTACAACAATTATCAATGTGCAAGCAGTCGACATATGTACTACGAGTATTATCGTCTGTGTGTTTCTAATATTCTCTTGCTATAACAAAAACCACTTGCGAGGCTGCGTACTCATATGCATACTTGTATGTATGTGTGTATCGCTTTGCTATCTAGCACATACTCACCCACTAAATACTCACTCACTGATTGTGTTCGTTAATTAATATTGTTGGTGCATTAGTGTTGCTGGTTAACCGGTCGTTCTTCGTTTTTTTTTTTTTTTTTTTTTTTCTGCATCATGTCATAGCGTGGCCTCTAAGCTCACGTTTAATCTTTTATGTGAGCTTATTAATGAACCTATCAAAGTGACAATGCACCAGTTGCAAAATATTATAACTATGCATACATATGTACATATGTATTTATCTATTGCGCATAGGTATAATAATACATGATACAATCAGGCGACATGGCTGCGGTAGTAGAGCGCAGTTGTAGGAAGTCTGCATTTTTGGTTTTTTTTAGAATTTTTTTTTTAACCAATTTGTTGTTTTGAGTTGAGTATTTCTAGCGGTTGAGTTGGGTTTTGATCTTTGTTTCATTAAAATATTTATAAAGGGTGATCAATTTAGAGGTATCGGATTTTAAATTGAAATGAAACAACGAAAGTTCAAATTGATTGGGCAATCTTTATTATTTTTGAGTAGAAGCATTCATGATATTTATTGAAGTGAAACTTCTTAGGCGTCAATAGGCGAGCGAGAATGGAGAGTAAAATTTCAAGGCCGTGCAACGTTTTGGGCATTTTCGTTCCGCGAGTGAGAAAAAAGATATAGCGTAGAGGAAAAGGAGAGAGAGAGCTATACCTTATACATATCTTAGATACACTTTAGACTGTTTTTCTTGTGGTTGCTACTTTCTAGTGAGCAATAACACTGCCTACTTCTTGGCGCTTGTTTGCTGGTGCAAACTTGTAGGAAATAAATTTTTGATGCCTACCTTTTCGCGTTATATTTTCTTGGTGCCTATTATTTGAAGCCTTTTTTGGTCAACATTTTTTTGACCTTTTTTTTTTGGTGCCCACTTTTTGGCGCTTATTTCCTAGTGCTTGTGCGTACTATAAAGTGCTATCCATTCCGGCGTCGGATTTATTGGTATTGCCTTGCGGTAATTTGTGCCGTTGCTGCGGTCCTGGAATCGCTGCGTTTTTGCGGATGATAAACGCTCAGAGTAGTGCGCATTGTTGCTACGGTTGTGTCCGGCGTTTACTTACACCGGTCGACCCTTTTCCGTTTTTCGTAAATTTTGTCTATTTGTATTGTCTACAAATGTTGTGAATTTATATAGATATGTAATCTTTCTCTCTCTCTCTTTCTCTCTTATTCGCTCTCGGGTCTCTCCCTCTTTTTTTGTCTGCCTTGAAAGTTTCACTTCTGTTATGTGTACTACGCTACATGCACTCTTTTTTTAAGATAATCCCTTTCAAATGTTAGCCACCACTGCGTCATAATTCTGCCATCCGTAAGCACCAATTTTGAATGATTTGCTGGAGGAGTTCGGTCGGTGTCTCGTAAATAACTTTAGTAGTGTTGGCATCCAATGCCTCAATTAAAGCTGGTTTATCTTCAAAGTATTTAGACTTTACATACCGCCACAAATAAAATTCCAAAGGTGTGATATCGCACGATCTTGCTGGTCAATCTACTGGTCCGAGACGAGAGATGAATTGCTCACCGAAACGACGACGCAGTAAATCCATTATTTCACGAACTGTATGGCAAGTAGCGCCGTCTCGTTGGAACCAAATGTTGTGAAGATCACGCGATTCAATTTCCGACATCAAAAACTGGTTTATCATGGCGCAATAGCTTTCGCGAGCCTCAGTCGATTTTAATAATTTACAACTCATTGGAACTAGAACTAGTTTATTATGTTAAATAGTTAGAAGTAGTTTATTAGTATTTATTAACGCAATTACTCACAATAAATTAACATTTAATTATGACTTTGTAAGTTATAAAGATCAATTATTTCATGTTAATTGGGATAATTTGTTTAATAACAAGATATTAGATCTGTCTTATTTGCCACTATATTAGAAAAAACTTGCAGTTGCCGCCTTCCTCGACATTGAGGCGGCCTTTAATAACGTCCTTCCGTAGCAATCATTAAATCTCTAGGTACACTGAGGGTTGGAGCCGCCCTTTTCAAATTTATCTACAGAATGCTTAGCGACAGAACGGTCGTGGCAGAGTGCATCTCTCTCCGTCGGACAGATGAGTAGGGGTACTCCGCAAGGCGGTGTTCTATCACCACTTCTCTGAGTTTTTGTTGTCAATGACTTGCTGGAGAAGCTGGTTAAGAGGGGCTGTAGGGTGATTGTCTACGCGAACGGCGTAACACTGATTATCCGAGGAAAGTTTGTAGATACCCTGTACGATTTGATGCAGTGATATCTGAACGTAAATGGGAAGCGGACAGCAGCCTGTTGGTTAATCCTCTTAAGACGGAGCTTGTCTTATTCACGAGGAAATATAAAAAACCGAGAACTCAACTCCCATCAATAGGCACGCTCCATTGGTGCTTTCTGACAAGGTGAAGTACCGAGGCCTAATCCTTGACAGTAAGCTAGCGTGGAAAACTATCATTGAGGAGAGAGTTAGCAAGGCAAAACCAACTCTGTATGGATGCAAAAGCACCAATGGCAAAAGATAGGGCTTCTCGCCTAGAGTTTTTTTTTTGCTCTGTAATACCATAAGAAAGCCAATTTTGTTATATGGAGTCATTGTCTGGTGGAACTCACTAGAGAGGATGACATCGGTTAAAAAGCTGGAGACAGTTCAAAGGTATGCACTCATTGGAATCAGGTAATGTTAAATGTGACACCTATAGACACTATGAGCAAAACTGCCGCTGCACGTACTGCACTCAGGCTGAGAGGTTTGGGCTTCAGGCTCGATCTGACTTGCGGACACTTAAGTATACTCAGAAACTTTGGGTTCATCTCCCCGACAACGGACCAGTGCGTACCCTCGCTTAGTCCAAACGGAACTTTCTCCACTTATATCCCATCAAGGGAGGAGTAGGTTGGGCGCAGCACTTAGGAACAGGGTTTGATTAACCTGTTCACGAATGGCTCGAAGTTGGAAAGTAGGGTTGGAGGAGGAGTATTCTGCAAAAAGCTCCCCATCAGACTCTAATTCATGTTACCGCATCTCTGTAGTGTATGGTCGCAATCAAAGAAGCAGCTGATTGGCTACTTACTTGCGAAATAACTGTTAAGGAGGGAACATCTACTCCAATAGCCAAGCGGCAATTAGAGCCCTGGGCTGTATTATGGTGCACAAGAAACTGGTCAGGGAATGCATGGTTTCACTTTCGACTGCATCCGAGCTCTTTAACATATGGCTAACCTAGATAAGTGATCTTAGTGACATTGCAAAGCGGACGAGCTGCCCAGATCAGAGACCTGTGAGGAAGTATCCCCGCGAAAGGAGAGAATCGGGATCCCCTTGATAACCTGCGCTCTACTCCTGGAAAGATGAGCTAAGAGTCAACTCAGCGAGCGCTGGGCAAGTACAAAAACTTATAAAGTGGCGAAATCCTTCTGGCCACGGGTGGATCGAAGGCGGTCGAATAATATTCTGAGGATGAAAAAATCTCAGCTCTCAAATGTCGAGGGCATCCTCACGGGGCACTATCCGCGGGGTATACTTGCGGTGGGATTCGAAATTACTGCGAGTCCTTTTTGTCCCTTATGTATGGTGGATGAAGTGAAATCATCGCAGCACCTGCTGCTTAGCTGCCCCGCTCTCGTAGGACCAAGATTTAAGCATCTTGGTTCTCACCTCTTTCATACGCCTGCTGACATAGGAAGCCTTGATATCAAAAATCTGATGAAAATCTTAACTGAAAAAACTCTTTAAAAAAAACATCGGCCGTTCGGAGTCGGCTTAAAACTGTAGATCTCTCCTTTTGTGGGACAACATCAAGACACACGCCACAAATTGAAGCCTCCTTCAAACACCTTACAGAAGATTACGCGCCAATTATTTTCTTTTTTTTAAAGGGTCTTTTTAGTATTAATAATTTACTCAAAAATATGCGAAAAAGTGGCATCGTTTAAATGACTACCATGGGCAGGTGGACCGGCAAAATCTGCAAAACAGTCAATTCATGAATGCGTAATTGTTGAGAGCGCCAAGATATCGATGTAACACTTTGCACTGCAGAAGCAATATTCCCAGCAGAACATCCAGGTTTTAATATGTCAGACCTGTTTCTATCCTCGACAGAACCAGTTTCTTGCAATTTGAATTGTCGACTCATTCGTATGATTTTTTCCACCAAAAGAATGCCGAATTTTTCGCTATGTAGTTCCTAAAGACCAAATATTTTCATAATAAGTTTCAATAATTTTAATGCATTTTTCTATCGTGTAAAATTGTGCATCTGTCCACTTGACAAATGTCAAATAACAAACCAACTCAGCAACAATTAGCTGAGACGCAGGCGAGTATTTATTACATTAACACATTGTGTTTTCAGCAACTCCCACTAAAATTTCCTCATAAACATTTTCGTGGTGCAAGTTAGTACTCAAATGTCCCACTTAAAGAAACTCTTTCAACTTTTCTTAAAAAGGGTAAAAATTTATCTGTAAAAACGGAAGCTAGCGAGTTAAAAAGTTCCACAAAAATTAAGCTCATAAAAATTTCACTCCAAAAAATTTGGCAATAATGTTTCCAATATATAGAGAATTATAACAATTTTTACGGCAATGTAAAGATTTTTGCGAACAAAATCTGAAAACTTTGACTCTTTCTAAAAAACTTAGACGAACCGGTCTTTCACGTTGTTCTTCAAAAGTAGTGTACTAATGATAAACTTTCAGCTTCATATTGTTGTGTTTCTATACGAAAATGCTATTGGATAGTGGAATTTTATGAATCTTGATTGCTAAGTGAAATTTTGAAATTATGTTAAGTAAAATATTAAAAAAAAAAATTTCTAAAAACCCAGATTTACTGACATCCCAGTTGCAACAACCCATGCATTTTAATTTTCTGATGTATAACAAAAGAAAAGTTCAATTTTGTCGTTAAATGAATTTTTGGCAATATTTGGCAGCGTCTGGCTTCTGCTCATATTTTAATAATAAATATTTTAACAATTTCGTAATATAAAATTGGACTCACGTCCAGTCTAGATCGCTTCACATATTTGTACTGTTAATCGTGCTCATTAAATAAATATAATAAAATATCTACATACATACAATACACCCAAGTGCCATCGTGCTCAAATATGGTAGGCACTTAACTACTTTTCACAAAAAGGCGGACGGGCAATTCATTTATTTCGCCAAAAATAACAGAATTTAATTCCATCAAAATGCGCCCAATAAGTGCCAATACAAACATTTTTATACATTTTGAACATTTTTTGGCAAAAACGTGATAAGAGCTCAATGAATGTAAATATATCGGAAATCGCAACCCCAATAATGGCGGTCAAGGAACGGAGTGAATGGAATATTCAAATTGTTTATACAGGTCACATATAAATTCAAAGCTAAGCGAAAATTAAATTAATTTAAAAATCCTGACTGAAGAAATAATTTCACCTAACTCTCCTTCTTCTCCCTCTCCGCGGTAACCGCTTAAGTGGTTTTGGCCGAGTTTCACAAAGCGCGCCAGTCGTTTCTTTCTCGTGGTAACCGGCGCCAGTTGGACACATTAAGTGAAGCCACCTGATCTTTCCAACGCAGAGGAGGCCTTTCTCTTCCTCTACTACCACCACCTGGTTGGTTGGTTGGTTAGAGTGGTGATTCATCCAGAATCCAACTAGCGCTTCCATTTTGTTGCCACATCCTCGTTACCAAATTGTTTAACAGTTATTTGCTGCAGGACTATATCCAGTCTGTGCGGTTTAGGAACCTTATTAGGTTGTTGACGTCTACGCCAGACAGTTGCTCGAGACTCTCGAACAGCGGTTTGCCCAGGGTTAACATTCTGTCCTTCCACAGGGCAGGGCATTCACAGAGGAAATGGAAGATTGTTTCCTTTTTCTGCGGTTGTTTACAACTGTGACAGTATGTGTTGTGAGGGATGCCCATTTTGGCGGCTTGTTCTCCGATGGACCAGAAGCCAGTTATGACTGCCGTAAGTCTGCAGGTGTCCCGTCGTTTCATGTTTATTAATGTCAACGATTGCTTGAGGTTGTAGGTGGGCCATAACGTTCTGCTGATTTTGCATTTCGTCTGGTCTTTCCATCTACAATCTGCAATTCGAAGGTATTTTAGGGAAATTGCGTTCTTGACCGCACCTAGTGGAGTGAATACTGGTACTGCAAGAGCGCTATTCATGGCAGATCCCCCTCTTGCCAGTTCATCAGCTTTTTCGTTACCTTCTATGTTCCGGTGTCCCGGGACCCAAATCAAGGTTACTCTATGGTTTTCACTCAAGTTGGTGAGGCTATTCCGACTTTGCTCCACTACTTTAGAGGTTGTTCTAGTCGCGTCCAGCGCCTGGATTGCGGCTTGGCTATCCGAAAGAATAGCGATATTGCCCTTAAAAGAAAAATCTGCGATTAGTAACCTACAGGCTTCCCCAATTGCTAGTACTTCCGCTTGGAAGACGCTGCTGGTATTAGGGAGACGCACAGATTTTTCAATTCCAAGTTTATGAGAATATATACCAGCTCCGACACCACAATCCATTTTACTGCCATCTGTATAGACTGTGGTATCGAAGTTGTTTAGAGAGAATCCCTTCTTCCATTCTTTTTTAGATGGAAAGAGTGTGGCAAAATTCCTATTGAACGTTACCATCGGGACGATGTAGTCAGTCCTCTCCGAGGTTAACTGAGTTTGTCGCAATAATAGACTAGCGTGACCATAAGTTTTTCCTTTCCAGCGACCCGCTTCATTTAACCTAAATGCACTTATGGTTGCCGTCTTCTTTATGTGTAGGTCTATTGGAATAACGTGTGTCAGTGCATTGAGAGCCTCTCTAGGACATGATCTGATTGCACCGACCGTTATTGCACAGGCTGATCTTTGTATTCTGCCGAGTAATTTGGTATTGTACTCTCTCCCTAGAGCTTTCCACCAAACTACCGAACCATACGATAAAATGGGTCGTATAACCGCCTTATACAGCCATAATGTATGCTTAGGTTGAAGACCCCAACTTCTTCCAAGCATACGTTTGCAGGCATATAAAGCAATTCCTGCTTTCCTTACCCGTTCTTCGACGTTTAACTTCCAGCTAAGTTTGGGGTCCAAAATTACCCCTAAGTACTTTGCACTGGTTGATAAAGCCAGAGTTTGTCTGTTGATATTTGGTAGGGTGAAAGTTGGTACCTTGTATCTGGTGGTAAAAAGCATAAGTTCTGTTTTACGCGGGTTTAAACTTAGCCCACATCCTGTGGCCCAAGAGTTAAGCTCGCCTAAAGCCCTTTGGATGATCCCACTGATCGTATTTGGACACAGTCCTGACACCATTAACACCACATCATCAGCGTACGACCACCTGGTACCGCATCGAGTACTTTCAGAGAGCGTTTGTATACATTCAGACGACATGACCCAGCCAACGAAGCTCCCACTTGAGCTACAGAAGTGTTATAAGTTCATAAAGTTAGAGGGTGTACAGTAACTTGCGTATTTTACGAAGAATTTCCATTCCGCGGGACCGATGCCACATATTATTTCGCTTGGTTGGCGGGTTAGCGTTTCGTTAATCGCCGCCGCTTTGTTTAACACTTTCTAGGCACCTAACTTCATTGCTCATACTTATCATAATCTCAAAAATCATTGTCTTTAATTAATTTTCGTCAATCATATTTTGTAACAGTACCTCTGTGGACACATTTACTTCGGTGATATCTTGAAGCCTGTTATTATTCGCCATAAAACGGGCACTCAAAGAAAACATGATAAACATTCTCGTTTTTAACGTTTCCGCAATAGTCGCAGAGTGGTTCTCTCTCAAGCTAGAATTTATAGAGCTAGAATTTAAAACCTCAACGCCACTTAAAAATTGGGTGAAGTAGAAATCTACATCGCCATGTCGCCTCTCTATCTAAACCTTCAAGTCTGATAGGCATCGATGGATATAACGTGGGGAAATAAGTGCCTTAACTAAGTGTAACAGGGCAATTGACACAAACAGAAATATTCAACGATTGAATAGCAGCTTAGACTACACAGTTCCTCAAGCCAATTTTAAACTGAACCACTCGTGATGATAGAGCAAAACGAGTGTAGGAAAAGGCCTGGATTACAGCTCCACGCCGACACTTTCCACAAGGGTGAATAGCCAGAGTTTCGGACCGCTAAGTTCTGGTTAAAGTTTGATCTTCAGTAGTCTCACAAGCATCTAAATTACAGCAGCATTTTTCAAGCCGAGATCTATGCCATAAATAAATCGTGTAAACTTTCTGTCATGCTAACCAGCCTCGGCTCGAACGTAAAAATATGCATTGGCAGCTTGGCTGTGATCAAACCAGTAACAGTTGTGATGATCCTTTCGCTTTGGGCGCGCCAGTGTAGAACCTGGATAGATGAAATTTGTGTTAACAAACGAGTGTCTATCGACTGGAAGCCAGAAAACAGAGCAATACGAGTAGTTGTATAGGTGAATAAGCCTATAGATGTGCTGACCAAAAGTGATGTAAGCCAATCGGTGGTAAACATCTGCCCTTCTCCCGGCTACCTAAAGCCAGAACAAGTCATGGTAACGATACCAGTGTCTAAATCATACATCGCACATACAATGCTAAGGCTATTAACACTCCTAAGGTTAAATTGTAGACCAACAATAGCGTCTACCTACCAATTAATATGCATCGATGCACGCCATTTGGTACGTCTTTTGATCATTATGCGCTCCGGAAAGGGAAAATCCAAGTGAAGGCTATCGTTCGTACTCTGTAAATTCATCGACTAGATATGACAAAGTGTCTGCAAAATCCGTTGTCTAATATTCAAATGCTGATGCTAATAAGAATCTTTAATATGAACGACTTGAGAGTATACGAAGTTATCTCTCATGAAGTTGACATCAACTGGTCAGGCCTATTTAAACCTGTGCCGTGCTATGAGTCCGGCACCCGGTTGCAATGCAACTGCACATGGAGCCAAAAAGTCTCTACCCATATTTGGGTGTTAAAGCAAAACCACCACGATACTCCCCGAAGGGCCTACCTCAAGAACAGTTCGGAACAAGCTCCGAGGGCTCCTGTTCCCCGCGGTACCAGATTTAAGTCTTCGGTCAGACTTCGTAGCCAAGACTACTACCAGTTGAGTTTCCGTAGAGCTGTGGACTGGTGGCTATACCCCAAATCTCCCAACGGCACACACAAACTAAAACTAATTCAATTGAACACCTACAAATTCCTTCGTCTTCTAAAAACCGCATACTGACCTAACAGTTCGACATTCCGACGGCTGGAGACCCCACCACTCGCATCATACCGTCCATCGGTCCAAGTAATTCCCACACCCACAAGATCCCTAATATCTGAGTATATCGGGCACTCGCAGAGGAAATGCCAACTGGCCAGTAGGATCTTTTGACGAATCAAAGAGGCCTTAAAATTAATATTACTACAGAAAGAGATATGGCTATAAAAATATTTCGGAAATTACGCGAGTTCGCTTTGATTTGTACCTACCGATTATAGAAACGATATATCATTAGCTTGAGCATTAGGGAAGTCAATTGCTTTGAGTTTTACAATCCCGGACTTTCCGGATGTCGTTATAGCAATTCTATTACCTCGAAATAAATCCCGAAATTTAGATATTCATTATTTTGCAGCAGCTTAGCTCGAGAAAAATGCTTCAATATTGTTTGAGAAACTTCCTAAATGGGTCTTGAATATTAGTTTTTATTTAAAATATTTTTCTTTTTCGCTGATAACAAAATAAAAGATTTATGTGAATTCAATGGTACTTTATCCTGTTCAAGAGTCGCTTGAAAAGTCCATGCAAACATAAAAACTACATATACTACACTTTATATTTTTCGACATAGTCTCCTTTTAGACTTATACACTTTAACCAACGCCGTTGTAGTGTTTTGATCGCTTCCGAATACACATTGTTTATTAGTACTTAAACTTTATAAAAAAATTTATTTTAATTTTTCTTTACAAAAATTAGTATATAAAAAATCACGTTACCCAAAGTTCAATGAAAAAAAGTTGCTCCAAGGTCTGCATCATTTCTCCTTGAAATGTTGATGGACAGGGCCGTGGAGAGAGTATTCGGACCCCGGGGGAAACTTGAGATGCGGGCCCCTTCAAATTATTTTTATTTATCAAAATGCGTGTTATGTTATAGTGATATAACATTTAAACATTGAAAAGCTCATAGATAAAATTTTTGATAGAATTAATTATGAAATATTGATTAAAACGAATTTTAGAAAACTCTTCAGCATGAAATAAAAAACGTAGCTGAAAAGAGTTAAAGTTTTTTATTCACAAATGAACAAATATTTGAAAATGACTGCCACGATGCTTAGAATTTTGCTTTTCTTGCTTTAGTTGAGGCAAAAGCTCTTATAATATAATCGAAGTCGAGTTTCCTTGCTAACTCAGATTCCAAATACAAAGTTGCCAATCCTGTTACTCGACTCTAGAAGTATTATTTACTATATTTTTTCAAACAGGAAATTTCTTGGGATTACCCTCGAGTCCGGGCCCCTCTGAAAACTCCGGGCGCGGGGGAAAAAGTACCCGATAACCCCCACCCCCCCTCTCGTCGGGCCTGTTGATGGATCTATAAAAAGTAAAAAACTTTTTGTAAAATAAAGTTTGTAGTTATAGTTTGTCGAGCCGGATTTTTAAGTTTCGAAAAATTTTGGAATTTACGGCATTTTAAAAAAAGTATGCGTTTTACGTTATAAATGTCACACTTTAATTATGTTTATAAATTTTTGTAATACAAATATCCAAAATCAAATTTATAGAGAGAAGACTTTTAAATATTAAAAAAAAAAAAACTAAAAAATATAAAAAACTGTATGAGTTATCACTCAAACCGTGCTGGAAAAAATAGTTTCGAGAAAAGCGAGTTGAAACTTTCAGGTGCCTCAAACGAAGGACAGCTACCTGTGTGTATCAAACTCTCGACGGGCAGTTACATTTTCTACCATATCGTTGTTTCTATGGGGAGTTCTTACAATCAACTTTCACAGAAATACGCCAAAAACTATAAAGAACAATAATTTGTAAAAAAAATCGATTTTTTGAAAATTCTGGACATGTGTAACCCCTTAAGCTACCCTAAAAAAAGGTCGCGGCGGAACAAAACAAAAATGTGAAATATGGTTCGAATTTGAAATGGCCGTTCACTCATTTAATTTTAAACTTATTTGATACAAAACAAATATTAATATTTCAGTCAATGTTCACAAAAAACCCGATTGATTTCAAGGATGATAAACTATAAGCACAGGCTGTGTTAATTTTGCATATTACCAATGCAATCTCAGTTTTTTCGTAAACAAACTACTGTCGTAACCCCTGTTACGTCAGCCAATCAGCTGATTCTTTCACAAACTCGCTGAAATTGGCCATAAATCCGTTTGAAAACGCAAAGCGCTTTTCAATGTTACTTTTTTGCTGTAAAAGCGGATTTTTCTGTCTCCATTTCATATACTTCGCAAGAAATTGAAATCGAGAAAATGCCAGGATTGTTGGCAAATAAGCACTGAAGTTTTATAACTTACAAATTATAGGATTTCCGAAATGCCGTAGTCAAGGGTCTGGCAACTTTAGTGTGCAGGCAAATTTTACTAATACTTCCTTTTATCTCTTTTCTCCCCCCAATGAAGGTCACAGGCTCAGCTGGCGGCCTGGGTAAAAATATTGCTGCAGAATTGGCCTCCAAAGGATGTAATGTCGCCATATGCGACATCAATTATAAACTAGCAGAGGGGACAGCCAAGGAAATTGCCGATAAATATGGCGTCAAAGCAAATGCTTATAAGGTGAATAAATTGCGAGTTCTATTTAAAAACAATATTTCCCATAATCGCGCTGACTCAACTTGCAGGTGGACGTCACTAAATACGAAGAAGTTATAGATCTCAAAGAAAAACTAACCAGAGAGATTGGCCCCGCTACAATTCTAGTCAATAATGCTGGCTTGCTGATCCACTCGGATCAGCTGAATCCAACAGTTGAGGAAATAGAGTTGATGGTTAAAGTCAATTATATGTCTCATTTTTGGGTAAGAGCTGGAATGCCTGTTATTTGGCAGTAGAAATCTGATTTTCATTCAATTTCATTTCCATTTTGCTAGACAAATCGCGTATTTTTGGAAGATATGAAGAAGGCCAATAAAGGCCACATTGTAGCGATTAGCTCTGTGGCAGGTTAGCGTTTTCAATTTCATGCTTGTTTATGCTTATTTTAAGTTTTTTTTTTCTCAGGCCTCGTCACACTGCCTTACAGCGAACCCTATTGCAGCAGCAAAAACGCTGTGCGCGCCCTAATGCGTGTCTTGCGCGCCGAACTGAAGCTTGAAGGACTGAACATCGATGCTACTACGGTATTTCCCTCTTTCCTGCAAACGCATGCTCGAGTCAAACAGTTTGCCACCGACAGCGGTTTCTCAGATTTATATCCGCTGCTGGAGGGTGAGGATGTGGCGAAGAGAATTGTGCAAGGCATGTTGCAGCGTGAAGTGGAGGTGGCGGTACCCGGCTTCTTCATGCTCACCTATCGTCTGATATCGTAAGTGTCATTTACAGTTAAATCAAAAGGGTAGTTCTAAAACTTTTTGTTTTTATTTTGTTGCTGTAGCCTCTTACCCGCACGCGCTCAAGATTGGGTGACTTATATGCCAATGATGCGCTTAAACACCTTCCAACGCGCATTCGCATCAATCAAGGAGCAGTAAAGCGATTTTGTAGTGCCTGATTCTCGATTGCCAACAACAGGTGCAGGCTCATTTGTACGGAAAAGTGTATAAATATATTTTTTAATTAGTTTTAAGTGCATTTCGCAGTAAATGTGAAATTGAATATTTTTCAGTTAACTGTGTCAAAACTGTCGAACAAATAAAATTCTGATAATATAAAGAAATATTTTTGGGTATAGCATTAGGAGGCTGCTGTCTAAGCATTTGAGTTAGTGAATTTCATAATTTGTGACTACTTTATCAGTATTTTCAGCTGCGCATATCTCATTATGAGAGCCTCATTCTTGGGTATCTTTAATTTGGAAGTCTTTAAATTTTAAGGTTACGTTTGATAGACTTTTTTTGTGACTATTTTTTGGCTATTTTAGTAACTTAACTTAATTTTAGTTGAAAATATTGAAAGTTAAAAAATTTGCAAGACTTTCAAAACTTTTTCGCGAAAAAAACAGGACAAAATTACTAAGTTTTTTCTTAATGTTTTTGAAATATTTTATAGACTTGACTTAATTTTCGAGTTTTCGTACTATTTTCTTTTTTTTCGGACAAAAAGTAAAAAACAATATTTTAAATTATTTAAAAAATATAAAAAAAAATATTTTAAGTTTAAATTAATTTAAAAAAAAAAATATTTTTAATTTTTTTTGTTAGCTTGACTTAATTTTCGAGTTTTCGTACTATTTTCTCGTTTTTTTTCGGGAAAAAGTAAAAAAACAATATTTAATTTATTTTAAAAATAAAAAACAAAAAATATTTTAAATTTAAATTAAATTTAATAAAAAAATATTTTTCATTTTTTTTTGTTAGCTTGACTTAATTTTCGAGTTTTCGTACTATTTTCTCGTTTTTTTTTTCGGAAAAAAGTAAAAAAAAAATTATTTTAAATTATTTAAAAAAAAATATAAAAAAATTATTTTAAATTAAAATTAATTTTAATAAAAATATTTTTCCTTTTTTTATTAGCTTGACTTAATTTTCTCGTTTTTTTTCGGAAAAAAGTAAAAAAATAAATTATTTTAAAAATATAAAAAAACATTATTTTAAATTTAAATTAATTTTAATATAAATATTTTTCCTTTTTTTATTAGCTTGACTTAATTTTCGACTTTTCGCAGGTACTATTTTCACGATTTTTTTCGAAAAAACAGAAAAAAATTATTTTAAATTATTTATTTCAATTATTACATTAATAATAATTAATTAATTATAATTTAATAATAATATATAATAATTTAAAATAACTTTTTTCTATTTTTTTCCGAAAAAACCCGTGAAAATAAATTAAATTTTTAAAATGTTTTTTTCTACTTTTAAATAATTTTTTATAAAATATTTTTAATTTTTTTTTTTTTTATTGACTTGACTATTTCCCCGTTTTTGTTTTTTTTAAAGTACGAAAAAATTATTTAAACAAAAAATTAAATATTTTTCGAAATTAAGTCAATTTTTTTATTATTTTATTAACTTCATTTAATTTGAGCTTAAAATTTTCAAAGTTAAAAACTTGAAGTACTTGAAACAAAGGTTTTTAGAGTTTTCGTGCAATTTTCAGGGCTTTTCTTTCGAAAAAAAGTGGGAAAACATTATTTAAATTTTTTTTTGTTTTAATTAAATTTATTTCAAAGTATTGAAAGTTGAAAAGTTTAGTAGTTTAAAACAAAAGTTTTTCCAGTTTTCGTACTATTTTCAAAACTTAAAAAAAAAATTTACGAAAAAATAATTTAAATTAAAAAAAAAAATTACGAAAAAAAAAAAATTTGTTTTCAAAATAATAAGCGTGTTTTTTTTAGAGGTTAGGTTTTCAAGATGAAATAAAACGTATATAATTTAATGTTATGGCCAAGAATTTAGCTTTATTATAAAGATAAGGGTTTGCCATTATGCTTTAAAAATGATACCCATTCAACCAAAAGTGAGCTTCATCGCTGAACAAAATTTTCTTCGATGCGTCGCGCGAACCGAACCATTATTTTCGTAATAAATTTGCACGATTTGCAAACGTTGTTCAGGTGTAAGTCTATTCATTATGAAATGGCAAACCAAACTGAGCATAAATCAAGTGACAGCTGTCAAAAAGACCATCTACGAAAAAAGTACTTGAAAACTTGAAAACCTAACCTCTAAAAAAAACACCCTATACTTTCCAAAATTAAGAAAAAGTGATCTTGTTTTCTGATAATTTTATTAACTTAATTTTAGTTCAAAATATTGAAAGTTAAAAATCGGCTTTTTCGAAAAAAAAACCAAAAAATTATTAAAAATTTTTTCTTAAATATTTTTAATTTTTGTTTGTTAATCAGACTTAATTTTCGAGTTTTCGTACTATTTTCACAACTTTTTACAAAAAAAAAATGTGCGAAAAAATAATACATTTTTTTTTTTTTTTCAAAACAAACAAAAATATTTTAAATTTAGTTAATTTTTTTTGTGTTTTGTTTATTTTATCAACTTAACTCAATTTTAGTTCGAAATGTTGAAAGTTAAAAACTTTCTTTTAAACTTCAAACGCTTTACGAGTTTACGTAATATTTTGCGGATTTTTTTCGAAAAAAAGGAGTATTTTGAAATTTGTGTGTTTTCAAACTTTGGTTTGAAAAAAATATTTTTCGCGATTTAATCTCAAGCTTTTGCAGTTTTCGTACTATTTTCACAACCTTTTTCAAAAAAAAAAATTTACATATGTAAAAATAGCTTTATTTTTTTTTCAATAAGTCACTTTTTTTTTATTATTTTATTATTGTTTATTATTATTTAAATTATTACTATTATTAATTATTATTTTATTAACTTAACTTTATTTTAATTAAAAATATTTAAGGTTGAAAGCTTTAATAGTTTGAAACAAAAGTTTTCATACAATTTTCACGGCTTTTTTTCGAAAAATGAACTATACAAATATTTAAAATTTTTATTTTTCACAAAAAAAAACATATTTTCTTAAATAAAAAAATAGTTAGATTTTTTTTTTCAAAACAAACAAAAATATATTTAAATTTAGTTAATTTTTTTTCGTGTTTTTATTATTTTATCAACTTATCTTTATTTAAAAATTTTTTTTTTTTTTTCAAAACAAAATATTTTTTTAAATTAAAAAGTAAGGGAGAATGGGGAGTTGTGAGACGGGTTTTGTTTTTGGACCCGTATTACTCAAAATCTTAATATTCTGCATATGTCAGCGATGGAATCTTTAGTCAATGAATACTGGAAGCTATTGGTATGGCCTATTTAACAAAACTACAATTTTTTTTTAAATTAAAATCGTATATAATAATATAAAATATAATACAATACAAAATACAAAAATGTGGGGAGTTGTGAGACACCATGGTTTAAATCAATAAAAATTACTTATTTTAGTTGTTAGTTCTTAATTAAGATGAAAAATAAAAAAGAAAAGACAATTGTTATAAAAAAGTGTATAAAAAATGCAATGCCATCAATCTGATGATTCGCAGTGAGAACATGTATAATAACCAGTTCGTAAATTGGCACACTTTAGGTGCACAGCTCGATCGCATACATTGCAATGAATGGAGTTGTTTCTGCTTAACTTTTTCGGCATTGCACCAATAAAAACTCAAATTTAACCAAAAATTTCATGATATATATACAAACAATGTATGAATATTGCGAGGTACTTATGAAAGATGCGTTAAAACGTCGAAAAAAACGGTGTCTCACAACTCCCCAAATCGTTTTTTTATAAACACATCGAACGTTCATGCCCAAGTGAATGTGTAAATTCAAAGCTAATAGGACAATTAATAATTTGTATATATTAACATTTGCAAATTTGCTTCAACAACTGATCGAATGTATCGCAAAACAAATGATGAAAAAAACTTACCGAGAAATTCCAAAACACAGTAACTGGAGAGACGCGTCGAATGCGTGTAAATATGACCAATGCTAGCTGAAAAGTGAGATCGCATCGAGAACACTTATTGACACTTAAAATCGAATGTAAACAAATGGATAATGCCGAAAGGTAACAATGTCTCACAACTCCCCATTTTCGCCTAATAAGATTTTTTTTTTTCAAAACAAGCAAAAAAATGTTTTTGATTATTTTATCATCTTAACTTAATTTTAGTTCATATTGAAAAAATTGAGTAGTTTGAAACACAATTTTTCGAGTTTTCGCTATTATTATTATTACATAAGGATCCATAAATCCTTTCCAAAAAAAATTATTTAATATTAGTAGTTTCCTTCAAAACAAAAAATTTTGAACAAACTACGAAAAAATTATTTTCAGATTCGCATTTTGCAAAAATTGTTTTTCAAAATTCAGTTCACTTTTTTATTTCGAAGAAAAAGTTCATGTTACATTTAAAGGACTCTATATAAAGGCCTGTTATATATAAATCCGAAAAAGGCAATCTTCGTTCCAACAGTCAGAGGATGGTATCTTTTCTTGATAGTAGTAAAAGAATCAGTTTCTCCAGGAGATAAACACATCTTGGTGTGGTGCTTAAAATAACTTTCACCTGGAATGCTCGCTTAGATGCTGTTATCGACAAAGTATTATGTTAAAGTATTAGTTTTGTTCATCAAGAGAGGATTTTACTACTCAGTTACCTACTCAGTCCAAAGTAGAACTCATTGACAAGAAAGATTATTTGTTGGATTGCAAGCCTGGCACTACCAACGCTATTAATGCTGGTTCCTACTTAAACGGAGTCTCTTACAACTTCAAATTCATAACTGTCAATAGGTGTCGTTATGCGAGCGGGCCGACTATCTGCTTGATGACAGGAGGGGTACTTCGTTTTGTTTTCGTCCACAAGCAGACCCATTCGCTTTGCTTCTTTATTCAGCTTAGGAAAGACAGAATACGGAACGCGGTTGTTAAGGCCGATGATGCCAATATCATCGCTCATAAGAAATGGTGTCTAAGCGATTAAGCTCTGCTGCTCGTTAGACAGATAGTGACCCTGTCTAAAAACTTATTTGGTATCAAATGGCGCGGAGAGGTCCAAATCTGAGCTGCTGATATTGCTCAACGCCATTTTTAACAGCCGCGTTGGTACTATTATATCCAAAGTCCCGCGTTTCCTCAAGATTGTGACAATAAAACGCCGAAATATGAGAAAATGTAAGAATTGAAAGAATTGCAAGCCTCAATGCAGCTCATCAGATTTCACTTTCCCCTTTTCATAAACCCCATTATCGACTTCACTGCAATTAGAAATCAGGTAATAAGAGCTTACTCATGGAAAATCTTCCACGGCAACTTAAACATTTATGCCTATAAAATTGTGCGTCTAACCCACCATTTAAGTTCTTTAGCCGTCTAACAAATAATTCAAATACATATTTATTTTTGCCCCAGGGAAAAAGCAGAAGAGTTAACGCCCTACGGGAACACGTGTGCATGAGGTCAAAGACCGTTAACTCAGAATCCCAGCACATTCGTCTAAAAGTGAAACAATAACAATAACAAAATGCACAACTCCAACAAGCCAACGATCTTTGCAGCCACTCACGCGCATTGCCATTGCTATTTTAGGTGACAAAGAAACGGTTGCGCATGAGCCCTGCACCATAAATGCACAACACACAATAAGAGCAATTACAAATGAGAAAAAAACAGAAAAAAAAGGCGCAATAAGAATAACAATTACACAGCAGCAGCGCGACTACAAAATAAACGAACATCAGGTGCCGTTGGCATCACCAAAGCTATCACTGCTGGTGCTGTTGTTGCTGCTGCTGCCTACTCCAAATATGTTTTCGCTAGCGCTGGGGGTCTTTTGTGTGGCATCAATTTGCCTCACCAATACGCATCCAAATGTCATAATTGTAATTAGAATTTTACTGCATCGGGAGTTCACCGCATCCAGAAGTGCAGCTTTGGGCATAAAAGGGGCAGCACATGTAAGTGTATGTGCGTGTGTGTGCATTATTTGTGTGTTTATGGAGCGCTAAAATTATTTGCTGTTTGCAGTCGCTCACTTGTGTGTGAGTGTGTGTGTGTGCGTATATGCATAAGTGACAATTACATTTAAAATGTCTCTCAGTCTCTTTCCCCCATCAACGGCTCACTTCACTTTATGGCACTTTGCTGCGTTTGCTGCGTTTACTCCTTTGACTGCTTCCTCTTCTAATCTACTCCACACTCTCTTTTTATGAAGATTTCAATTAATTTTGTTAGGCTCGAGAAAAAATGCAATTGACTGCTAGTAAATATAAGGGCGCAGGGGGTCTAATTTGATAGAAACACATTCGATTTGTTGGTGTTATTGGTTTGTAATATTTGTTTTTTTTTTTTTGACGACTGGCACTTAATTTACGTGTGCACCTAGAGACGGCACTCTAAGTGCTTACATGTAAAATATATATAGAAATACATACATACGAGTACATCTATGTTATAAGTACATTTGTACATTTATGCGCACAGAAAATTATGTGCATACACACAGATGAAAACATTGCTTTAAATAAATTTCATATCGTATTTATGTACGAATATGCAAATTACATTATATAAGCACAGTTTGTCCCATAAATCTTTTCACTTGAAAATATTACTTTCAGAATCTTCTCTTGGTACTAATATCTTATCCCTCAGGAAGTTTTGCAATGAAAGAAAAAGGTGCGAATGCATTACAACTTCCCAACCAAGCTGCCGGAGTTTATGGCGAGTTACTAAAGTTAAAGGTTGATTTTTTAAAAGCTATAGGAAAGTTTTTCAAAAAAACACACGTAACACACATACTAGAGTAATATGTTTCCTTGCCAGTGCTAAGAAACGAATTATTTGCTCAAATGAACATATATTTACATATATGATTGAATCGGTTGTGAATCTCCAATTCTTCATAGTTGGGAGCTGAAAAGGACGGGTTTCCAGTCTCCGATTCTTCGTATCTGGGAGCCGGAAAGGCCTACTTTCCAGTCTCCCTTAGAGCTTCCGTTGTCCCTCATGTCGATTTTTTCGAATGTAATAGATGTGGTTGGAGGAAGTTGTGGACGGACTCTCGCGTGAGATGAGATCATTAAGATACTGCAGACTTGAAGATGTCTCTTTTTTTCAATCTTGTGTGACCTTCATCTAAAAGTAGATTTCGCGCTAGTTTATTGGGATGGTCTTCTAGCTTTTGTAGGTATTTTTTGCTCAACCGTGCTATTTCATCGGCTACACGAGGTATGCAAATATCTCTGTGAATGTTAACGTTCTTTATATACCATGGCGCTCCCGTGATTATCCGCAAGGAAAAATGCATGAAATTTTAATTTAAATCGATAGTACAGTCCATATAGTTTAATGTTTGAAGATTATTTCATGCAAATGTTGACCGCGACTGCGCTTCAAATGGTCCATCCGCTTAGTCCAATTTTGGCATACTCTCTCCAATGTTTCGGCCGGTATCTCACATATAAATGCTTTAATGTTGTCTTCCAATGCGCTAATTGAAGCAGGCTTGTCTGAGTAGACATGAGCTTTAACATAGCCCCACAAAAAATAATCTAAAGGCGTTATATCTGACGATCAGGGTGGCAATTGACAGACTGATAGGTCCCCTCTCAACAAGTCCATTGTTACGCGTTACGCTGTGTGGCATGTGGCACCGTCTTGCTGAAAGCACATGTCATGCAAGTCAAGCTCTTGCATTTTGGCAAAAAAAGGTGGATATCATTTAACGGTAGCGCTCATCATTCACAGTTAAGTCACGATTCGCAGAATCTTTGAAGAAGTACGGTCCAATGATTCCTCCAGCCCATAAACCGCACCAAACTGCGATCTTTTCTGGATACATTGGTAGTTCTTGCAGTTCTTCTGGCTGATCTTCACTCCAAAATCGACAATTCTGCTTATTTACGTACCCATTGATCCAAGAATGAGCTTCGTCGCTGAACACAATTTTTCGATAAAAAAGTGGATCTTCGGCCAACTTTCCAAGAGCCCATTCACCAAAAATTCTGCGTTGCGGTAGGTCGTTCGGCATCAATTCTTGCACCAGCTGTATTTTGAAAGGCTTCACCGCTAAATCCTTTCCTAAAATTTTCCACGTTGCTGAGTAACAGAGGCCCAATGGCTGCGAACGGCGACGAATCGATAATTGATGGTCATCATTAACACTGGCCGATACAGCTGCGATATTTTCTTCAGTTCGCACTCTACGTAAGCGTGCTGGTGGTTTGATGTCCAATAATGTAAATTTGGTTCTAAATTTAGTCACAATGGCTCGAATAGCCGCTTCAGTGGGTCGATTAAACTGACCATAAAATGAGGATGGTTGACAGAGAAACAAAACACGAAACGTGCGTCAGCTGTTTAAACCAACTGTTTAAAAAGATAATAGCTAAAAAATCACCCGTTACAAGCGTATGTGGCCTTGCGTTGCCCTGATGGAAAACAACACCGCTTCTATTGGCCAATTCAGGCCGTTTCTGGTCAACCGAAATTTAGTGTTTGTCCATACGGAAGCAACTCATAATAAATGATTCCTTTCAAGTCCCACCAAATACACAGTAGATCCTTCCTGACCGTTAGGGCTCGTTTGGCCACCATTTGAGCAGCTTCATTACCCTTTGAAAATCGTTTTCGCACGATTTTGTAGTACCCATTTCTCATCCCCACTGATCATTCCATGGTCAGTAAGACGTTTTCTTTCCGTTTGGGCAAAGCTTCGCAGATGCAAATTCGATCCAGCAAGTTTTTGGTGTTAATTGGTGTGACACCCAAATATCGAGCTTCTTTTTGAATACAGCTTAGGTTTAAGCATATGGTTTAAAACTGTTTTACGTTCGATCTTAAGCTCCTGGACGATGCTACGACTACTAAAATGCCGGTGAGCTTCGATTATTTCCGTGATTTTGTCCTCATTTTCGATATTTTCTTTAATATCAAAAATGCCTAAATGGAATCGACGAAACCAATATTGCACCTAAAACTAGTTGTTTCAGCATCGGTACCATACGATGGGCTTTTTAGCCTGAGTGTTTTAGGAGCCACCAAATCTGCTGGTGCTCCTTGGCTCGACCTTTTCAAAGCGGATCCTTATCTTGGTATAATTTGAATAATAATATATTTGGATTTTCTGTATCAGTGAGTCCAAATCTTTGCACACTTCATTTCACATTGTTACGTAAAATGTTCAAATATGAAGGGTGGTTTAATTTTAAGGGCCGATATTAAATGTAAACCGCACCTAAACGTCAAGTACTTTTTTGCCTTTCATTTGACATTTTTCAATTTCAGACTAACTCAATTTGAACTATGGAAAGATATACAATCGAGAAAAGCCTTAAAGTTATTTAGGCTTATTATGAAAACGGGTGTTCAAATCAAAATTCATATCGTGCACTTCGTGAAGGAAATCATCTTCAGTGATGAGGCACATTTAACCTCAGTGGATTCATCAATAAGCAGAATTGCCGCATTTGGCCGAATGATAATCGAAGAGTGATTGCCGAAAAACCAATACACCCACAAAGAGTGACTGTTTGGAGCAGTTTATGGGCCGGCGGCATCATTGGGCCGTATTTTTTCTAAAATGAGGCCGGTCAGGCAGTTACTGTGAATAGTGTTCGCTATCGTGAGATGATAACGAACTTTTTATGGCCCCAATTGGATGGATGTGGATTGGACGATATGCGGTTTCAACAGGACGGTGCCACTTCTCACACAGCTAACAAAACAATGGCTCTTTTGCGCGAAAAATTTGATGGCCGAATCACGTCGCGGCGATGTCAATTGGCCGTCAAGATCATGTGATTTGACACCGTTGGACTTCTTTCTTTGGAGTTATTTGAAAGAAAAGGTGTATGTCGATAAGCCAGCAACAATTCAAGAGCTAAAGGATGAGATAATTCGACACATCGACGGCATAGAACCTCAATTATGCCTCAGCGTCATCGAAAATTTGGACCATCGGATGGAGGTGTGCCACTGAGGCCGCGGCATCTTTTTCCTCGAAATTTTGTTCTACACGTAATTGAGCTATACCAATATTATGATAATAAAAAGAAATGATAATAATTTCCTAAAAAAATTCTGTTTTATTTCAAATCAACACCGGCCTTTAAACTTAACCACCCTTTATTTCTTTTGTCATGTTGTCCTCAATTACTTTACTTACATCCTTACTGCTGACCTAGCCTCCTCGTGGAGTATAGGGCTTGTCAATAATTTTATAGCATTTTTTTTTCGTTTCATCACAAAAAAAGATCGACTCAGTATTCCTTCGAGTGCGAAAAGTGAATTAGAGCAAAAGAAATTAGTTTGTCAACGTTAGCTTGCGATAGTACGGTATATACCTATGAAATGAGACGTTCAGCTATTAGTCCATAGACGTCGCTTGGAGTATTTTTAAACCTTCCCATATGTCTTGTTTTTTCGCCTGTCAACAATATTCAGTTCATTGTTTGTTACGTTTCATACATTTTTGTCGCTCTTAAAAATGTCGAATTTCGTGTCTTCAAACTACGATTTGCGGACATCGTTGATTTTCTGTTATCAATTGAAGAAAAACGCTTCTCAAGCTCATCAAATGCTTATAAAAGCTTATGGTGGACATGCTCTAAGTAGAGCACAGTGCTTCAGGTGGTTTGGAAATTTCCGAAGTGGTGATTTTAGTGTGGAGATCGAGGACCGTGGCCGGCCACCGAAAAAGTCTGAGGACGCCGAATTGCAAGCATTGTTGGATGAAGACGATGGGCAAACGCAAGAAATGATGGCAGAGCAGTTGGGAGTGACTCAAAAAAAACATTTCTAAACATTTGAAAGACATGGGCATGAATTTCCGCACTTTCCGAGCAGCGCTTAAATTCTCACGAAGAAGCCAAAAAATGGCTCGATGATTGGTTTGCGGCCAAAGACGGCCAATTTTTTTGGCGCGGCATCCACAAGTTGCCTGAGAGATGGGAAAAATGTGTCGCTAGCGATGGCTATTATTTACAAGATTAAATTTGTAATCATTTTTTGTTAATAAACGTTTGCAATTGAAAAAAAAAATCTCATTTCATAGGTATATATCGTAATGACTTTTTTCCTGCATGAACTACTTTCACGCCCTCGCGGTATTCCAAATCTACAGCTAACATTCTAGGGCTGCACTACCGTTTTTCATCAATTTGTTGCACCATTGAGCTTTCCACCATTGGTGTGATCTTTTGTGGTCTCCCATTGGAGTGTTTTAAGTATAACCGATTTTCGTTTTCTACTCGATTTATATTGTTGTATACTGTCCTTGCATTAATAGAAAATATTTCAGCCATTTGTTTTTCTGATTTACCTATTAATAGGAAAATATTATAATATTTTCACCCGGCATTATTGCAAAGACATTTTCTCATCGTTGCGATATAATGAACAGCATGAACCACTTGCGCTACCTGGCTCATTGTGAAGCGAATTTTTAGACAAACTGTATGTATGTAATTCTTTTCTTTGATACTCGTATTTGTATGCACTTAAATACTAATCGAACATGCTTGAATACCGTTAGTGTAATTGAATTGATTAGTTATTAATTAATTAATGAGTTCGGTCATCGCCACTAGGTTTTAATTAATAATAATAATAAACCCAGCAGTAGCCACACCCAACCATCATCAACCACGAATATTTTGGTGTTTTCGTTCTAGCGCCAGCTTATACGCTAATCAACTCTTCAGCTGGATTAAAAGGTGGAGTAGGAACGGTTGAAGGGGCGCCTTCATCATTTCATCGTTGCATTGAAAAGCGAGGCCTATATGAAAGGAGGTGTAATGAGAGTAAAATTTTCACTTTATTAGTTGTTCCATATTTTTTACTTTACATGGCTTCAAAATACTCGTAACACTACTAGGGCGGTTTGGCATTGGCTGCCTTTGTACTCGAAACCGAGAATAGCGGACGTATGAGCTGAACTTGGATGTAGGCTCATTTGCGACTTTATGTAGAAAGGTTTTGATGTCGTCCCTGTGAATAGTTGAGCAATAAATATTATCTGCTTTCGATTCATCACTTTTCTGCTCATTAAGCGAACAATTTGTAACTGAAAGCGACAAAAGTTAGGTGATATTCTCACAAGCTCACAAGCGATAGGCTTAGGCAAACAGCCAATTATATTCGAAGCTCTGAGAAGTGGCAGAGAGAAAGAGATAGGATAGAATAGAGGCAGAGACAGAGATGGCCAGTCCTGTGAGATTTTTCCAGATTATTTGGTAAATCTGAAAATATCCTCCAGTTTGAGAGAACGAATTCTTATGAAATTGGAACCCAAAATTCATACCTTTGCTCTAGCAAATGCGGTACACTGACACAGAAAATGCTCAGTGATATTCGACTCCTCTAAGCAAGACAGGCAAATCGGGTCCTAAATGATTCCAATGGTGGTCATATGCCTGGCCAACGGATGCATTGTGTCCTGTAATAATATCGACCATTAACCGAAAGTTGTTTTTTCCACGTGTTAGAATCACTTTTTAGTTCTGCAGCGTTCTAGATCGGACCACCTCGCTCTTTATGTAAATTGCAAACGTAATCGCTACTCCAATTCACGATTCCCACAGAACTGATTCCGAATATTTGGCTGTGGTCCCTGTGGGTTAACCGTTGATCCAGAGTTGGCCAATTCATCCGCAATTTAATTCGCTTAAATACCGGAGTGTCTTGCTACCCATACAAGTACAAGCTTATTCCATCTTCCAACAGAATTAAGCTTCTTCTGACATTCTTGAAAAATCTTTGAGGTTTGCTTTGCGTTCTCCAGAGCCTTCAATGCAGCCTGAGTGTCACTAAGGACTCGGATCTGTTTTCCGCATCGTCTCCTCTAAATAATCCCTTCTGCTACTTTCAGAATGGGAAAAATTTTCGTTTGGAAAACAGTTTCAATTCCTTATTACTATCGTTTAAGTGCCATTCTGTTTCAAAAGCTTTTTCATTTGTAGACCCATCAGAAAAGAAAGTATCCGTCAAATTGCTTTGAATGCACTCTGGATTACGAGTATTGACATCAAATTTGATTCCAAATGAAACTATAAAAAAAAATAAAAAATAATTGGCGCGTACACTTCTGTTAGGTGCTTGGTCGAGCTCCTCCTCCTATTTGTGGTGTGCGTGTTGATGTTGTTCCACAAATGGAGGGACCTACAGTTTCAAGCCGACTCCGAACGGCAGATATTTTTATGAGAAGCTTTTTCATGGCAGAAATACACTCGGAGGTTTGCCATTGCCTGCCGAGGGGCGACCGCTATTAGAAAAATGTTTTTTTTTTTATTAATTTTGCTTTCACCGAGATTCGAACCAACGATCTCTCTGTGAATTCCGAATGGTGATCACGCATCAACCCATTCGGCTACGGCGGCCGCCAAATGAAACTATGGGCATGAGATTTTCTTCAGGTACCAGAAACTGTTAATTGTGCGCAGATAGAATCTTAAAGATTTCTCTACGTCGCGAAGTTCCGTCTTCGTGCCAGAAACCATATTTATACATTGCTTGGATTGCTTCCTGTTGTATCTTAATATCCAAGGGGAGCAAATCAAACATAGCATTTAGGGAATCACCGGTGGTTTTACTCATGGCACCCGCAATGCATAAACAAACACTTCTTTGCATTCTGTATAGTTCCTGATGTGTGGACTCAATCATGGCCCCTTGCAACTAAACCTCAGAGGCATAAGATGTGATTGGTCTGATAAGTGCTGTGTATATCCACCGGGCCACAGCTGGTTTCAGACCCCAGGATTTACCAAAGGCTCTACGGCACCTTCACTAAAACATGCGTCTTCCAAATCAATTTCTTATCCAAGATTATTCCTAGGTATTTAACTTTCTCAGAGAGACTGAGTGCCACACCTTTCAGTGCTGGACGACTAAGTCCATCCAATTTCCATTTTCTCAAGAACAAGACTAAGATATGATAGTTTTGTACCTAATCGAATTTATCCAGAATTCTCTACATTTTCATACAAAAGGACTTAGGGTTTTCTTAGGGTTTTATCCGAGTTAGCGCACAGCCATCGTCAGCATATGCTTGGACATGAAATCCGAGTTCCTGCATCTCCGTTTGAAGAGAATATACGACCACAACAGCGGAGAAATAACTTCCACTTGGGGGCATCCCCAATTAGTTTATTGTACTTGTTAATGTTTTAGGCATAAAATAAATTTGGGTTTTTTTTTTTGTGTAAAAAAGTTAAAATTTTTTTTTACCATCATATATCAAATAAGTGAAATACTACAATAAAAAATATTAATTTCAGGGTAATAGTTAACTTTTTGGTTAATTTTTAATTAAAATTATTTGAATTTCTAGAATATTGGGTTACTACTTTGCAGTTAACTCTATAAAGTGCTTCTTACAGTACCTGGCCATTGAATTATGACCGATAACATTTTTTCTGAAAACTTCAAATATCAGGTAAAATTTTCAATCTAATTTGGGCTTTTCCAAATAAAAAAGGGTATTAAGGGGTTTTTAACCTGTTCTTAGATGTTTTTAAGAATTTCCGGTCAATTGGAACGATTAGGAAATGATCAGTTTTTTTGCTTATAAGTGAAAAGTTAAGTGTGCAAGTGCCACTGCGAATTTATCCGATCTTGTGTGAAGAGCATAAAAAAAATAATTGAGATCCCCTGAAAAGTGAAAGAATTAAATAGTGAATATTAATATATCTAATATAAAACAACAGTAAGTACAAAATATACATATCTTTTAAATTTGTCACGTGGATTATCTTTTTTTCAATTTAATCAGTTTTTTTTTTTTAAATGGGCCGAAAGTCGGATTTGATATCGGTAACTTCAAACAATCGCCAAATTGTCCCCGAGAACGCATCACCTCAACCAGGCGGGATGATCGCAAAATCGTCCAAACAGTCCTCTGAAACAGAAATGCTTCAAGTCGGATGATTTTAAGAGAGGTTGAGGAATCTTGAATACATATTTCGAAATAGACGTTACGACGACGCTTATACGAAAATTTACTTTTTTGCAGACAACCAGCAAACAAGCCAAAACTGACACCGTGTAGGCGAAAACTTCACAGAGACTTAGTTAGAAGAAGATGTGAATATTCAGCGATGAATGCCGATTGGAAGCGGTCACAAAAACAGCAAATTTTGTTCGCAGAAGAGCCGGAGAACGATATTCTGAAGATTGTGTGCTTTCAAGGATCAAACACGCACCTGTGTTATGGTTTGGGCCTCTATAACCTCAGAGAGACCAGGTCCGCTACGTGCTGTAAAACGTTTTGCTGCCATATTTAGAAACCCTGAAGTGCCCGAGAGACAAATACACCTTTATGCAAGATGGAACTCCATGTCACACATCCAGGATGAGCATGAATTGTCTGAATTCAATAGAAAATATCGAAGATGTGTGGTATTATTTATATTATTTTAATTTTTTGGTTTTTTTAAATTTAAGTTTTGAACTATATTTCAAAAATTATTCTCGGTCTCTAGCTGCTTCCAAGAGGTGACCCACACGGTGTATAACGGCCTGCACTGCCTTATGTTGCTCAACCTAGAAAACTGTTTACGCCCGTTACCGCTTCTTCCTTCAATCTTGCCTTGCAGTATGAGTTACAACAGTTCGTATATCGGGTTTCGTAGAATATGGCCCAAATATGCAGTTTTTACTACGCCTCGGTAGTCTAGCGTAAGTGCACTAGCCTGCCATCCCAGAAGTGGTGGGTTCGAATCCCAAGTAAAATACGATCCTCGCAATTTTCCAAATTTACCTACTTTCCCTGTTTCTAAAAAAAAAAAACAAAAAATCATTCGTCAACCACAAAAACTTATCCTTTCCATCCTTACTTCCGCACAATAATCAGCGCATTATTTGCACTGTGACTGCTAAAACAAGCGAAATCAGTGTCATTGCATCTGTGGCGCCAGCAAGAGGAAACGGGCGATCGCGGTAAAAGAGCAGACACACAAAATTTAGCGAAGTCCTCAACCATCTATGCGATCCTTCTGTCAGAAAATTGTGAAACACAGATGGCGCTCCTAGCAGTAAGACGGCGTTATTCCTAAGCAATGACAGGTGGGCATTCTCACTACTTAGGACTGATAGCGGCAGGATAATCACCTAAACCGAAGAGAAGTTTTTCGTCGTTGGAGGAACGGCATCAACAAATTGGACGATTGGTGATTATGGTTTTTCGTTACAATAAACGGTAAAAACGCTACAAACTTATTCCACAACTTAATATATTTTATTCTAGAGAATTACAAAAAAATATTTTATAAGAGCATTTAAAAGAAATGCACATATTTAACTTTAAGACACTCAATGCCAATATTTAAAAAATCTCAAAATTACTAATTTGTTTTTTTAACTTTGCACTTTTACTGCCTCTTATATCTACTCAAACCTACAGCTGAACCAATTTTCAGGAAAAAATGTTGACACTGTCCGAAACCCACTTGAAGCACCTGACACGGCATCGCTCTATAGCAAATTCATCCTCTTGACTTAACTGCTGACTGTCTACGTAGAAGTTAGTGCACTTGTAAACCTAAATTTGATACCTTTGCAATTCCCTTTAAATACAAATTCGATCAAAGTTGACACATCATTTTATGCATTCAAAAGAAAAACGATTTCAAAATTCTAATTTTACAAAATGGCTGTCAAACTCACTCACCTTTGACAATTTTCTCTGCATCAGAGAGGTGCAAATTTGCGTAACAACTTTTATTTTAGTTATGCATTCAGTCGCACTGGCGATGCAAAAGGCAAATTCATGAATGTGTGTGTGTGTATGTACGTGTGCGTGTGTATGAATGTCCGAGTGTGTATGTATGTGTGCATATGGATACCATGCAGTAAAAAATTGGATAATCTCATTCATGGGCTTGTTCTATATTGCATAGTTGACTCTCAGAAAATGTTTAAAAAAAATTTAAATCAAAGTAAAACCAAATTGTAATATGGTGGAATGCCCTTGAGAAGGGTGTGATCATCAAAAAACTTGACAAGATTCAAAAACTAGCATCTGTTCTGATAACCGGTGCAATGTTAACCACACCATCGAAAGCCTTATATGCGACATTAAACACGGATTGTGGTCACGGTAAAATCCTGGCTGGCACTTTGTGGCTTCCCGAACTGGTGAACTATGCACTCCCGCCTATACTTGCCATTACAGCGTTAACGACCCTCAACGGAAGAGTGGGAACGGGACGTGGTAAGACAGGACGAGTCCATACATGTATACCCAGATGGCTCAGAGCTCGAGAGCAGGGAGGGCGGAGGTATATACTCCGAACATCTCAGGATCTCCTTCAGTTTTCGGCTCCCCGACTACTGTAATGTCTTTCAGGCTGCACTGATGGCAATAATGAAAGCCGCGGAACTGATACAGTACGATGCAATATCCATAAATGATATCTACATTTTCACTGACAGCCAGGCGGCGATAAAATCCCTCACAAAGTAGTCGACAACTTCCAAAGTAGCCATGAAATGCCGCACATCTCTTAACGAGATGGCTGAGTCACTTCACCTAAAGGTAACATGGATTCCTGGCCATCGCGACATTTAGGGTAACTGTAGAGCCAATGAACTAGCGAGACTCGGCACCAAATTGACCGATGAGTACATAGACAATGACAGACTTTTAAGCTACTTATTCTAGAAGAAATTGTAAGGGCAGCGAACGAAAGATGGCGCAATGAAACCACCTGCAGAATCACTCGACAACTGTGGCCGACTCTTAATGCTAAACGCACAGAATCTAGCCAAAAAAGCATAGTCTTAGCACACTGATTTCAGTCATAACGGGGCACTGTCTGATAGGTAGACACGGCCAAAGGATGGGTGTGCAAACACACGACTTCTGTAGAAGTTGTGTAGATGAGGACGAGGAAGAGACAATCTCGCTTCTACTGTGCCACGGTCCTGCTCTATCCAGACGCAGGTTTATTAGATCTCATTTCTGCAGAAATCAGAGATATTCTAAAATTTTTGAAAAGCACATACTGGTTTTAGGAGAAATAGGGACAAACTCCCCACGAGGTATCACAATGGCCTATGAGCCTGAGTGTGTCCCACAGGACAACCGCTTCAACCTAACCTAACCTAAATCAAAATTGCATTCTCTTGTAGGTTTCATATCTGCTTCGATACGTCTGAGAGAAGGCTCGTGTAAATTTATTCTTATGTCATTACTTTATTAACTCTTTATATTATTATTAGTATTTACCGTAAATTAGCGATTCTATGTCAAGTGGTCTAAGTATTTTGAAGATGGTCTTAAATTTCTTAGAAAGTTAGTTTATTTGTAGAAGTAAACATTTGGAAAGCATTTTAATAACTTTCAGATATATCAGCTTGACCAAAATGCACTCGGAATATATTCGGAGGATTCAAAACACAAGTCTATTCCCCAAAAGTGATGTTTTCGCCTTCCATGTACTCCCCATCAATTGCAATGCGCTTATGGCAGCGTTTTATTCAGCTCATGAAACATTTGTGGTACTCTATTTTCGGTATAGCCATCAGAGCCGTTTTCGATTCTTCCATTACTTTTCCTTTTGGCTGTTAAAACAGAACGCGTTCCCTGTAGTAGTTTTTTGACTCTATCAACGCCCAAATAATATGTAATTCTTATTAACAGTTCTGACCTTCTGTGGTAATCCATAAAGCCGTGAGCATTGCTTTCTTTTTCGACGAGGGGTTTTTTTGGTATTGGTTCATTTGGATGGTTCATAATGTCTGGATGGCGTGTCGTACTTATAAACCTACGTCTCGTCTCCAGTAAGGATAAGTTTGATGAATGTTGGGTGGGATTCAATCCTGGAAATCATGTCTTTGGCGATATGAACGCGGTTTTGTTTTTGCATTAAATTCAGCTCCTTTGGGACTAACTTTACAACAAAACATCATTTACTACCGTGCCCCAAACGGATCCACAAGCAATGTTAATTGCTTTTCCAGCTCTCTGATGGTTAATTTCAGAGTTATTTATCAATTTTTTCTTTACTTTATTGTTGTTTTCATCGGTTTCCATTTTTTTTATCGAATCCATCTTTAAAACATTAAAATCTTGCGAGTGCAAAAGGGCGACTTCAACATTCGAGAATATTTTTTTTTCAATATTTCTATTACAATAACTAAAATATTTTTATTTAAATTTTTTTTTTAACTGAAATACTTCGTTATTTCTGACTTTAATTTTTTTAGCTTTAATTTACTATATTCAGGCTGGAACGTTAGGTTAAATTAGGCTTCGGTGGTTACCTTTCTCCATAAGGATATAGAGGGCATCCACTTGGACTTCGAAGGCCACTGTAATATCATTAATTGGAGTGAAGCCATTCCCAACGGGAGGAAACTACTTCGTAATACTGTGGATGGCTGCCGATTCCAAGTCTTCATTGCCTTCTTGAGACAAAAATATCAAAATATAGAGTTTTCCAATAACAGGTGTTACAGGTGAATGGATTACGCTATCGAGAGATGATTAACGATTTTTTATGGCCGGAATTGGATGGTATTGAACTGGACAAAATTTATTTTGAACAAGACGGTGCTACGTGCCACACAAGCAACGAAACCATTGAACTTTTACGGGAAAAGCCAATTGGCCATCAAGATCTTGTGACGTTTTTCTGTGGGGCTACGTGAAAGACAAGGTCTACGCCAATAGCCCAGGGCCGTTTCAAGACCTCAAAGATGGAATTCGTGAGGCTATCGAGGACATAGGGCAGCCACTTTGCAATTCGTTTATGGAAAATTTCATGAAAAGGATATTGTCTCGTAAACGTGGTCGTGGTGGTCATTTGCCTCATGTTATTTTCCACTATTAACGGCATACCTTCCTCTTTATAATGAAATAAACATCCGATCATTTATATTAAAAATAGCATTTGAATATCTTTGAATTGAATAAGACGAAAAATGCGTTCGAAAAAAGAAATTGGCTTAGTGCCTAACCTAACCTAGAGTTGATACTTACACCCAAAGAACACAAAGCTGTAAAAAGGGATCGTTGTTTTTAAGCCTTCATTGTGTTCGGTTCAAATCTTCTTAATTCTAATAAAAAGGGACAAATCGATATCTTGTTCTCAGAAGGACTTTCATGTCGTCAAATTGCCAAAAAGATTGGTCGAAGTACAAATGTTTTGGATTTTTACGATAAATAAGGTGCCTCTATGGTAAGAACTACATAAGCAGAACTGCGATGGCTTTAACAGCCCGCAAAACTCTAAGTATTGCATCGAAATCCACCCTTCCGCCATACAACAAAAATTAAAGAAATGGCAAATGTTGCAGCCAGAAAATCCTTTGTTCGAAAGTCGCAACATCAAAACACAAAAAATTCCAAAAAAAACATCATTGAATACATTTTGCAAAGAATGCAGCCCAGAATTCGCATGGGACCACATGGCTTGGAGTTCTATTACAAATGACGAGCCCGGTGATTGGAAACAAAGCAGTATTTAGTGAGAAAAAGAAGTTTAATCTGGATGGCCGGGATGAATGCAATTACTATTTCCACGACTTAAGAAACAAGGAAAGGTACTTGAGTCGACATCATAGCCGTGAAGGTGGTGTTTGATATGGGGGCAATATCGCATTATGGCGCGTTCGAATTAAAAATTGTTGACTACAAAATAATGGGAGTCAACTTTAAAGCTCTATTGGAATCTTCTCTTCCCAAGATTTTAAGTAATAAATGTAAAAAAAAACTTAGTTAGTGTCTCTATTCAAGTGAACCAATAAATCCAGCACAATATTAAAGCTTCTAAAGTTGTATTGTTGCGAAATACCACTGGAAGGAATAATATTTTGATTCATTGTTATTTTCGATATCGAACGCTCCTTAAGAGACGAGCAAGCTGGTTTTCGCCTTCACTGGATTATATTACAACAATCAGTTGAGTGGCGCTTCTCGCTCTACATGCTGTTCGTAGACTTTAAGAAGGCGTTCGACACTATCAAACGAGACGCAATATGGCTGGAACTGAGTAGAAAGGGAGTTCGCATCAAGATAATCCGCCTCATCAAAGTCCTCATCAAAGCGAGAACTCCGAACTGGCTGTGCTTCACAAAGGCGATATCAGCGATTCATTTGCTACCAACGCAGGCGTAAGGCAAGGTTGTCCCAGTCACACCTTCTCTTCACCATCGTCCTTGAAGACGTCATGAGTCAACTGACCCTGCACAAAAATGGCTTCGTAGGGAGTTTCACCAGACATCTTGAGGGCCTGGACTTCCTCGATGACATCTGCCTCCTCTCTCACAAACTCTTTGACATGCAAGCGAAGGCGGGCAGGCTAGTCGCGCCTGGCACGAGGTCACCGTCGTCAAGACCAAGGTTATGAGAGTCAACCACAATAAAGCAAGGCAAATATTGGTCCGGCCAAAATCGCGTAAGCGGTTATCGCGCCAATTAAGAAGAAGAAGAAATATTGGTTTACGGATGCCCGGTAGAATTCGTCGAAAGCTTCTGCTACCTCGGCTGCATCATCACGGCAGATGGTGGATCAGATGAAGATGTCGACTCCAGGCTAAGCAAGGGCGGTGTTCGGGCGAATGCATACAGTATGGGCGAGTTCGCAAGTCTCTAGACGCACTAAACCACGAATATTCGGCTCATGCGTGAAATACATATTGTTGTACGGAAGCGAAACATGACTGGTCTTTAACACCATCACACAGAGGCTAAAATCCTTCGTCAACAAATGCCTCCGCATCATCTGCAGAATATTATGGCTAAGCAACATCAGTACGCATCGCAGAAAGTGGCGTTGGATAGGTCATACGTTAAGAAAACCACCAGATGCACCACGAAAATGGCATTGGACTGAGATCCGCAAGAGAGCAGAGGTCGCGATCGATCAAAAAACACTAGGAGAAGGTCAATCTTGCGCGAACTAGCAGACGCCGACATCTCATGGGACGGTGCAAAAACAACAGCACAAAAATGTGTAAGCAATGAAGAAAAAAACGAAAAACAGTCGTCACTTGAATTATCAGAAACCCTTAAATTACTCGCTGAATTACGGTTACTTTAATAACCATTTTCTTCCGTTAAAATTATTGCGGACTGCATTTGCAAATTTCTACCTACGCAAAGAATCGATTCTAGAACCATACTTGTACTTGTTGCACAAAACTTCAATACTCCTATAACTACTGCTAGGTAGGTAGGTGAAATGGTTGAAGTCCGCCTGGAACTCCTCAAGTAGCACTAAAGCGCCGTTTTGATATCATTATGAGACCTCCAACAGGCAGATATCCACAGCCAGTCAGAGCTGTTGATGTAATGGAGAAGATTGATGGGATTTAGGTTAGCGCACTGCCCCAGGCTGTCGAACAAAGGAGCTCCCAGTGACCTTCGTCGTCTAGCGGCCATTTACAGAGAAAGTGATCAACAGTATCCTTCTCTGAAAGGTCCCCACAGCTTCTGCAATGGTTGTAAAATGGTAACCCTAGCTTTTCCGCATGTGTGCCGATCATCCAGTGACGAGGTAAGCACAGCAACGAGTTTGGAAATTAAATGGCAAGGAGTCCAAAGAACTTTCCTCTAACTACCCCCAATCCCTTAAAAGTGGAAAGTTGAAAGGATTCTGTGTGAATAGAGTGGCAACCAGTGCCAGCCCACAGAACGCTTACTACGTTCTAGTAGTTCATTCCAAGCTCCGAGCTTAATTTACTGCTGGGTACTGGCGGAAAATTTGCATTCATACCTCCCTGTGTATGTGTTGGTGCAAATGACTGCATATTTATGTATTGTTAATTAAAATTTTAATTTAAGCAAAAGCGGAAGTCAACACCTTGCGCATACATCTGAGCAGTAACTATGTAACGGAACTGTGGACGAGTAGTGTGAAACATTTCTATTTTGTTGTTTTGTGACAGTTACTCTCTTGCATGCTACTCTCGTACACAAACGACGCCAACGTTGGGCGAAGCGGGGCAATAGCACGCGTCATAGTTTTGTAGCTGTTCACTGGGCGTGTCACAACAGATATTCATAAGTATCGTCCACTTGTATGGGTGCAATATTATAAATGCACATATAAATCAGTATGGATGGCTGTGTATGACCAAACTCACACATACTATATATACGTATTTATGGCGAATGCATCTGTGTAAAATTGAATTTTTATTTATAAGCGCAGTTGACAGTTGCAACTTTTTTCAAATGCTATTTGGCTCAACTCTTTGCGTGCTTCTTTTATCCTTTATAACTGTCAATTACTTACTTGCCTCGTGCTGGCTTTTTTTATTTAATTTTACTGTTTTGCATGCAAGCAATGGACGTCAACATGGATGGCGACTTAAATGAGCAGATGTTTAAATTAGCTCTCACGTGTGCGTGTGTATGTGTAACAGGTACTCGGCAAAGTAGACCTACATTTGCTCGAATGTGAGGAATTACTGCCAACACTGATTGCGAATCATTGCAGTATGCAAAACTTTTGCGCAAATGTACCCTGCAGGAAAACTCACTAGTTCCTGGTTCATTAACTTTCCACTTTTCATATACTTACATTCTGTCAAAAAAGTACCGGGAATTGTTCAATAAAACGCAAAATAATTGTTTAGTCATCAAAATTTATTTTGTCGCCTTTAAAATAGGCTCCATTCGAAGCATTCCAATGATTAGTCCAGTCATCAAAGCACCTTTTCAACGCGTTTGAAGAGATCTTCTTCAGCTCCTTCAGCGAATTCTCCTTAATGGCCTCTATCGACTCAAAGCGGCGTCCGCGGAGTGGCCATTTAAGTTTTGTGCAAAGAAAAAAGTCACAGGAGGCCAAATCCGGTGAATACGATGGTTCTTTGATGATATTTGTCGACTTGTCGAGTTTTTGGTCAAAAAAGTGTTCACAATGCCTTGTGAGATGGTGCGTTATCATGGCGCAAGATCCATGAGTTTTCTTTCCACAAATTGGGCCGTTTCCTACGCACATTCTCTCTCAAATGTTGCATAACTTCCAAATAATATTCTTTATTAACCGTAGAGCCATTGGAACGAATTTCGAGTGCACAACAAACCTGAAAATCAAAGAAAACGAGTAGGATAACTTTCACTTTTGACCGACTTTGAAGTGGTTTTTTGAGTTTCGGCTCATTCGTCATTTAGCCGCCTGTTGACTGGTTTGCATGCCAAACTCATATATCCACGTCTCGTCACCTGGTATGATGCGCTGGATAAACGTTGGATCCGAACTCACTTGCTCAAGCAAGTCTTCAGCCACCTTCTTCCGATAAATTTTTTGAACTCCTTGTAACGAGTCGAGCAGCCACGCGTCTTAGCGTCTCATGCCCAATTCTTGGTGTAAAATGTGGTTAATTGATTCGTGAGATACGCTAAGGTCATGAGCTACCTCCCTCAAACTTAAAAGATGGTTTTCCAGTACCATTTCCTTGACTTGGTCGACGTTTTCATTCGCTGAAGACTTTGATGGGCGTCCAGATCGGGGCAAATCTTCTACGATCAAAGATTAAATCTCTTCCAGCTGCTACTAGACTCCAAAAGTCACTCAAAAAAGATAACTCAATGGTCTTTCTACTCTCAAGAAGGCGGACGAAGGTTTTACGGAGAGTCTTGAGGAAACGGGGCAGCTTTTGCTGGACATTCACTTTCCGGAATGTACCACCAGGGTAGAAGACATCGTAAGGAACTCTTCCTGAGCCATAAAATCATAAAATGATCAATACATTACAGATGCTTATCTTAGGGATTCGCCTCTCAATGTTGAACAATACGCTTACCAGTCAGGCAAGTCGACTGAGACTGCTATCCAAAGCCTTACGACTAAGATCGAAAACACGTTGGCTGGTAAAGAAATCGCACTCTGTACATCGGTTGACATTACGGTGGATTTTGATAATGCTTCATTGCGTGTTTATTACTTCTGCCATTTGACTCTTTATCGCATATGGGCCCATATATTGCTCTATTTTGGGCAGTACTCTCTGAGAGTAGAAGTGAGAGTCAAGTGATGAATCTTCTGGCTGTCTGTTGCGATTGCAGCGTTCCGATGTCAAACATTCTTTGTGTAGTTAGAGGTACGTTTTTTGCTGCACAGAGGCGCTTGCGTATTTTGGCTGCAACAAGATAATGATCGGATTCGATTTTGGGTCCTCGGATCGTATGTTGATCTAAAACACTAAAAGCGTGCCTTCCATGTATCGCAACGTGATAGATCTGGTTTCGCACACGTCGCTTGGTGCATTTTTTATGCTGGAGCCGTTATCCGAATGGGTTGGTGCATGAATACTATTCGGAATTCAGAGTGAACGTAGGTTCGAATCTCGGTGAAAGGTCAAAATGAAAAAAAAGTTTTTTCTAATAGCGGTCACCCCTCGGCAGGCAATGGCAAACCTCCGAGTGTATTTCTGCCCATACCGCAGTTTTGATTCAATTTCATTTTCAAATTAAGTATTAAAAAATAATTCAAACTATTTTAATCCATTAAATATATATTTTGCAATGATAAAAGCAAAAAAAAATTATCTCTGATTTAATGATATGTCGACATAACCTCACCTTTGTGCAAGTGGGTGAAAAAGCAGAGTTGAAGTGCGGGTGATACATTTTCAAAACACGATAACAGAGTCACCTGTAAGTACTTTTTGAAAAACACAAAAAAAACTCATGGAGTCGATACACTCACTCATCTTTCTCCTAGTATACAACTTTTTCTACTTTTCAACTGTTTTGTAAACTTTGCAACTCATCCATTCATTCATCATTCATCAATTACAAAGGCCATGAATTTAGTTTGGAAAACTACTTTTACTCAATTCAAAGTAAAAAATATGTGAAAATAATACAAAATTTAGAATCAAGTTACTTTTGCTCGATATGACAACCTTTTGACTGTGGCCTTTGAGAAGCAAATCGCTAGCTGCCCGAATAAGACTTGCAGGTATTTTGGCCCACTCACGGACAATGGCTTTTTCCCCCTTTAGTTCGGACTTTGCTCTCCAAAATGGTCTAAAGAGGATAATCCATCGGATTAGCGTCTAGTGCATTTCAGAGCAATTACGTGGACGTTATGAAGTTCGGAACGTTGGTTTTTAGCCATTCTTGGTTCATTGGAGCTTTGTGAGACGGTGTCGTCGGTGGTCTGTCATCGAAATGTTTGCCTGCCCACGACTTCAAAGCAACCTCCGGAATACTTTCCCGATAATATTTCGCGTTTACCTTGACGCCAGGCTCGATGAAAATGATTGGAGAGTGCCCATCTGCGATTACAGCGGCCCAAACCATTACCTGTGGGAGGTGCTGCCTCCTGCTGGCCAGTTGATGACTCATGTTCTCGTATGAAAGATTGGTCAAATAAACCATATCGTTTTGGGAGTTTACGAATTGCTCAATTTGAAAAATTTTCTCGTGAGAAAACATTGTGCTTTCGGAAATTGACCACTTTCGCTTCACAAGTCTGACTTGTTACTGCTTTGGTGTGAGATTATGCACGTTTTAGATCTTGCAATGCTGGACTTTGAGATCATTTTTCGGTATGCGACGGATGGTATGGTCAGATATTTTCAGTTCTTTCGCCATTTGATTGGCACTTCGCCGGGGATTTTTCTCAAGTCGCTTCTTCACATTTTGAACCATTTCACGTGACGTTGCAGTCTTTTGATGACCACCTCCATGACATTTCGCGATGCTACCAGAATCATTTTAACGAGTATTGTTGCGGACCCTGTATTTGCGGCGTAAAATAATTTCTTTTTCAATGCTTTATTAATTAATGCAGTAAAGGGTTTAAAAGTTCGTTTCGGTCTCGGTCCGGCCTCGGCTGAAATTAGCTGAAGCCCAGTTCGGTTCGATGCGTCCTTAAAAATCGAAGTTCGGTCGCTTTCCTGTTGCCAGTTGGGTCGTCCGGGTGGGCATTTAACGGATATTGTTTATATACACAAATGGCATAGACTGAAAAATCGTGATAAAACCAAAAACTCTTTTTTTCGACAAATTTTATTTTATTTTATTTATATCAGAAAATCTGCGCTCTTACTGAATCACCCAGTATATTCCTGTTGCCTATTTTCGACTTACCTTTCACACATCATTTAGCGCTGTATTGTGTGGGTAGCGATCGGTTGTGATAGATAGAAGGTGTGTGTGTGGTACCTTCTGCAGATAACACGACCAGGTTGAGGGGCTGTGTTTCCCACTTCAGTTGATGCCGACGGCAACAGTACTCGTACATCATCTGCCTAATTAAGAATTATGACTTTCACATAATTTTAACGAGCACACACACACATGCGCACATATGCCTTGTTTGTGTATGTGTAAGTGGCTGCTCATAATTATCAGTGCTCCTGGTGACAACATTAAGCAGTCATATTAAGTTGTTATGCAAATGTGTGTGTGCAAGTGTGCGTAAATGCTTTCTGCCTCACATATGCATAAGCATGTGTGTGTATTATTTACTATATGTATGTATGCGTATTTAAAAATGCATTAAGCGATCAAAATTAAATCATTCCGGAATACGTGCACTAAAAACGCATACCTGCACACAAAGAGCTTTTGCTCTTGTTGATGCACGAGTCGGTTAACGAAATTGGTATTGATCGCAGAACTAATAAAAAATTAATAATATTAATGCATTTTTATGTATTTGTTGCAAATTTATATGCGCTCATCACTGCATAGGAAATTCACAAAAATAAATAATGTTAATGGTAATGGTTGTACGGGTTAGGCTGAGGCCTTCAACCACTGCGACCAGATGGATCAACTGTGCGCCCCTAATTCTTCTTCTTCTTAATTGGCGTGATAACCGCTTACGCGATTTTGGCCGAGTTCAACAAAGCGCGCCAGTCGTTTCTTCTCGTGCTAACCGGCGCCAATTGGACACACCAAGTGAAGCTAAGTCCTTCTCCACCTTTCGAACGCAGAGGAGGCATTCCTCTTCCTCTAATACGACCAGCTGGTACCGCATCGAATACTTTCAGACACAGAGCGTTTGTATCCATTCGGACGACATTACCCACCCAACGTAGCCACTGGATCTTTATTCGCTGCGCTATGTCTATGTCGTCGTAAAGCTCATACAGCTCATCGTTCCATCGTCTGCGATATTCGCCGTTGCCAACGCACATAGGGGTATTTGAACAATCTAAGGGGACAAAAGTATTTTTTGGGTTTAACGTGTGCGAATGGATGTTTCTGATGTTTATTCAATGAAATATAATATGAGAATGAAGAAAGATTTACAAGATCAAACATAAAAAAATATAAACAATTAAAAAAAGCATCCAATCAAATGGTATTATCTAGATTTTCTTCATCGCTACGTGAACAAAATTCTAGGTTTGGATCGGCAGGCATGAGCATTTCCAATGTTTCTGGCAGAAATGATTGGGACTTTCTTCTTTTTATTTGCCTCCTAGAGCTCATTAAGGGGTCCGAACTTAAAAGGAGGCGGTTAAAAATATCCCTGTTGCAATTTTCTCTAGTAAATTTTCGGGCAAAATCTAGCCGGTAAGAGCGGAAATGCTTATTGCGGGCTTCTGCAGCCTCTTCAGAGAGCTGGCCAATTGGTAACAAAGCACTCTTTATTATAACAGCTCCATGAATAAGTATTTTGTGCATTGTGGGTGTCATGGGATGCCACGGATAAAGATCCACATATAATCGAGCAGTTTCTGTTGCATAAATATCATATTTTTCAGGATTAATTTTATGACCACTAGAAATTGTTTCTAGAATAACTTTCAGTCTATATATTAATTCGTAGCTGATGCCTGTTATATCGGATGCTAATTGAGGATTGTCGAAAAATCTTCGGCTTGTGTTACCGTCATTGGTATTACCGAAATTCGCCTTTGGCATATCTATTAACAATCCCGTTTCTTGGCGAAACCTGTCCTGGATCTCTTGTTTTCTCTCTTTCTCGAGGCTTTTTTCAGTTTCTGTTTTTCTTGCTCTACATTTTTTTACTGGCAACTTATAAGCCAAATGGAGAATGCTCTCAAATATTCTTATCCTGGCATGTAGTACCGAAAGGCCGAATTGAATAGCCTCGAAATTAACATCTATTGTTTTATCCAAATTGTTGAAATCCTTTGAGGTTGTGCCGCAAATGTAGCAACGACTGGTTGATGTGGTTCCTGTGGCAGCATTACAGACCTTTCCGTCAACCATTGTCATTATAAATTCGTGTTTCACTGAATAATGTTTGCCACTCAAGTCAAATTCTGTTGCAACCAGACTGTTTATCTGATTATTGACGTGATTAATTTCTTGCTCCGTTACATCAGTAGTCTCTTTGATAAATTTAAATCTTATAGGCCGACAAAATCGAGGAGAAGATGGTGTTGGATTTTCCCATATAGTCTTTTCCATGTTTTGGCCGCATACTAATTTTACAGGAACAAAGCAGCTTTGAAAAATGTTCGTATCTGAATCCGTATCATTTTCAATCTTTTGTTTGAACTGGCTCTGTTGGGACCCGTCGCAACCCCATTTACAAATTAATTTAAGGGTCTCACATTCTTGGACCTTCAATGTTGTTAGTACCTCTTCCAGGTAGTCCGATAATCGTCTAACGGTAAGGTCGACCAAAGGTTGCAATTCGGCTTCCGCACCTGTACTATTTACAGTGCAAGATTCTGGTGGCGGATAACACTTCTTTTTTCTTTTTGTAAAAGACTATAAAAAGGAAAGAATTTCTTATGTGTTCTTCTTATTGTCTCGTATTGGTCTCGTGTTAGATCTGCATCGATGAACATTTGCATTGCTTCCTGGACAGATAAGGGGCAAATTTTATCTTTTGATGACTTTGTTCGATAATAGGCCTTTTTATATTTGGTTGCGCGAGTTGGCGAAGTAATGATTTCTTTTAGCACATTCGAAGCATCTCGTTTTCCTGACTTTCTTAATTCTACTTGCGCAGCATGCACGATAAGGTTTTGATCAAGATTAGAGCGCTTTTTTTCAGTTTTTCTTCTTTTACTTCTTTCGCTCAGATCTCCAAAAGATTTACTCGGTCGTCCTGTTCGATTTGAAGGACTGTCAGCAACAACGGGAATGGCGAAGGTTCCGTTCAGCCAAGATTCATTTCTTTTTAGGAATACCGCTTCTTTATAATGAGCTTTAGTCCATCGATTTTTAAATTCTGATTTGAAATGTGCAAAACTGCTTTTCAACGTCTCAATTTGATTGTCAGAGAATCCTTTAATAGACATAAACTGATCTTTCAAGAAATTTAGCCTTGCCTCTATGTTGGGTAAATTTTCATTGTTCATGAGGTCAAACAAGTATTTTCTAGTCACAATCCTCATTCCCGATGCTCCCATTGAACCTACAACAAATAAATATTTCGCTTAATCCCTTGTAATGGAAAACACCTTTTTCATAAAATTTTACCAACAACATTCAAAGTACTAAAATACCGTTTATCCGGACTTATCCGGATCAAATTCTTTGATGAATTGTCAAAACAAGGTACATACTAAACAATTATAATCGAATCTTAACCGGATCTAGCTCGATAGTATTACTTATTGACTAACAAATATTATTTTAAGAAAAAAAAAGTAGTTTAAGAAGGTGTGTACTTATAGGGTTGAAAAGTTAACTTTAATACTTGAAAATTATAAAGATTCTAATTGATTTCATTCATTACTAACCTGATGCTTCAGAATCCATAACTCTTTACTCCACTGTTGAACACAAAAACATAAAATTTCACTTTTAAAGTTTGGGTTTTGCAAGAGTGCCGAGAACAGATAACGTGCACGAGGTGAGACGATCGAATTCCGACTGCCGTTATCGTATGTCAAATGCTTGTAGAGTGTGCGGAAGGGGCTGGCTTTTGTTCTCGGAAGGGTCAGGTACCTCAGGAAGTAATTTTTGTATATGTATTTATTGTTTTGTTAAATGGACTTTTGTCCCCGTAGATCTTTCAAATACCTGTATGTGCAACGTGCAAAGGTCCAAATATCTTACGCAGAATCTTTCTCTCGAACACTCCAAGCGTTGCTTCATCGGATGTTGTCATCGTCCTCCCTTCTGCGCCGTATGTTCGGACGGGCATGATAAGAGCCTTGTAGAATCTTAGTTTTGTTCGCCGAGAGAGGACTTTACTGCTCAGTTGCTTACTTAGTCCAAAGTAGCACTTGTTGGCAAGAGAGATTCTACGTTGGATTTCAAGGCTGACATTTTATCGGTGTTAACGCTGGTTTCTAAGTACACGAAGTCCTTTACAACCTCAAAATTATAACTGTCAACATTGACGTGGATGCCGATATGCGAGTACGCCGACTGTTTGTTTGCTGACAGGAGGTACTTCGTTTTGTCCTCGTTCACCACCAGTCCCATTCGCTTAGCCTCTTTATCCAGTTTGGAGAAGGCAGAACTAACAGCGCGGTTGTTAAGGCCGATGATTTCGCCACTAATTACTTAATTATAATTATTTAGTATACCGAGGAATCGACCCAGTTCCTTAGGATGGATCATTTGTAAGTATTTATCTTGTGTAGTTACGAGCTCAGGATTCTATGTCTCCTGTGACCTAATGCCTCACAGTTGGTGTTTAAGTGTTCCATAGACTATTCTTCATCACAGCAGAAACTGCATGATCTTGTACTACATAGAGCTTTTCTATTGAAATATTTATTGCAGGCAAAGTGACCTATAAGCGCTCCAGAGAGTAATCTGAGGCCCTTTTTATTTAGGGTTAGAGTAGATTTTGCTCTGTTGGCACTGAAGTTCAAGAACTTTTTGGAGTGATTAAGGTTGCTTGTGTCATTCCAGTGTTTCCTGATTTTGGTTTGGATCCATTTTTTGGTTTCCTATTTTATATTATTTTTGTTAAAGCCGAAAAATGGGGTAGGTCCAATAAATTGCCCTTCTTTCCCCTTTTCGGCATAAAAGACTGCCTTCTCGTTTTCTTCGTGTGCCTCATGTCCTGGTACCCAAAATCAGTGAGACCGGATTATGAGTGGCCAGTTTGTTGAGCGCATTATTAGACTCGTTTAGGACTTTTGACTTGAATGTGAAGCTATTCAAAGCTTTGAGAACCGATTGTATTTTAATTTTTACTTTCTCGAACCCTCTTTTAGATATGATTTCCACTGTTTCCATTATGGCGAAGAGCTCCGCATGGAAAATTGTGGTATTTGTACCTAGTGTTAGAGATTTGTATGCTCTAGGCCCCACTATTTCTGTTCCTACTCCTTGAAGCGTTTTGGAGCCATCTGTGTACCATTTTTGTCAGCCATCATTTATCCATGTGGGGTTAGTGTTCCACTCTTCCCTAGACGGGAAGTTAACCTTGTAAGTTTTTATAAAATTGAGTGCGGGTTCCATGTGATCGTTCGCCTGCATGTTGAACCCTGTTCAAGACATTGAGGTGTCCAGTAAGATCTCCTGGTTTAAGTTTTTCTTTCATATGAAAAGAGAGTGCTTGCATAGTAGCTTCCTCTTGTATTGCTAAATGTAGCGATGGTGAATTTAAAAGCGCTTCCATGCCAACAATTGGGGTATTTCTCATGTACCCTGTTATGCTTAGGCACACCAATCTTTGTAGTTTACACAGTTTTGATATAGCAGTAGTTTGATTTGTTTTAACCCACCATACCAAAGCCCCATATATTTAAAAAAATTAATAATAAAATAATAGGAAACATTAATGGCTAATTCATGCATATTGAGTCACCATCCTCGTTTGATGCTATAACTTCATGTAAGCCTTGGCCTGCTAAACAAATTTTCTCCATTCGATCTGATCTCTGGTTGTTTACTCATGTCGTCCTCCAGTTCGTCAACTCATCTTGATCTTAGTGTACCTTTTGCTTTTATTGTAATTGCTTCAGCGTCAATTATTTTTCGTTGAGTTCCTGTTGGGTTCATTCTCTTGACATAACTTAGTTAGGGCTTTGATGATGCGCACAATATTCTCTCCTTTTATTAATTGGTCATACTTGCCTCGCACCGTTGTTGCCTTTGACTACTCCGGGGATTTTTCTGAAAATTTTTCTTTCAAATATTTGAAGTTTGACTTTGTCCTATTCACTTAATGTTCATGACTGTGATCCGTAGCCCACAATTGGTCAGTCTACACATTTATTGGTATTGGAATAAGTTCCGTCCTTTCTTAACCAAAGTTACGAATTATTTAAACAATTAGGTAATACAGGATATAATGTGAAGTATGTGCCATTGGAAGCTACCACCAATTGCTCCATCTTTCATGCAGCACACGGATTCCTCTGGCGTAAAAATTCGAGTTCTTTTGACTTCATCCATTCATTGAGCCCATTTGCGATACTCTGGTAAGAAGTGAACCGCTCTCCAATAAGGGTTCAGTGCATTGATCGCAACAGATGGTAATCCGAAGGTCCAAATACGGTGGGTCGGACAAGATTTCCCAGTTTAGTCCTTCTAAATATTTGTGGACCGATCAAGCAACGTGTGGCCTGGCGCTGTCATGTAACAAAATCAGTTTGTCATGTCTACCGTCCCTGTCGAGGGACCTGGTTCACCTGGCAGGCTCCAACATTTTCGACGCTTAGGGTTATCATAATAGATGAATTTTTCATCGCCAGTGACGATGCGATGCAGAAAACCTTTTCTTTTCTGCCGTTCCAGAAGCATCTCATATGGCACTCTCTTAATACCCCTCTCTTTAAATTGATGTGGCACACAATTACCTGCTTTCTGGAGCATTCCCATCGTGTGCAAACGTTTACCAACGGTTGATCTGTCCACATCGAACTCTTTAGACATATCATCAAGGATCCATGTTTCGCATCGCATCCATAGGCAAATTAAATTCATAACTTTTCCGGTATTCATTGACATTTCATCATGGAAAGACTTACGCCTCAACAACGTTTACAAATCGTAAAATTGTATTACGAAAATCGGCACTCTGTGAAAAGTGTTCATCGCGCACTCAGGCCAACTGATGGTCTACATAACCATCATACTGAACGCACTATTCAATAAACCATCGGAAAAATTGAGAATAATTTTACATTATTGGATGATACTCGACCGATTAGACTGCGTACAGGAAGTGAAGACAATATTGCAGCTGTAAATGAGAGTTTTGCCGAAAAACTTTGACTATTTTATGGCCCTACTTGGGCGATTTTACGCAAAGATCTTGCCGATCTTCCAAAGTGGCATAATTTCAGTTGTTGGGCTACTGAAAACCTCGCGAAGATTCGCATTTTAGCGCCCGAATTTTGTTCAGCGATGAGGCTCATTTTTCGTTTAATGGCTATACCCATAAGCAAAACTGCCGTATTTGAGCTGAAGAGCAACCCGAAGCCATTCAAGACCAGCCATTACAGCTACTAAAAACAAACGTTTGGTGCGTTCTATGGGCTAGAGGAACCATCGGCCCATATTTCTTCAAAGACGAGGCTGGCGTCAATATAAAAGTGAATGGCGAATGCTATCGCGCCATGATAAATGACTTTTTAATGCCGAAAATCGCAGTTCTTGATCTCCACAATACGCCCAGGTTCCAACAATCCAACAAGACGGCGCTTCTTGCCATACAGCCCGTGAAACAATGAATTTACTGCGTTGCCGTTTCGGTGAACAATTCATCTCTCGTCGCGGACCAATGGATTGGCCACCAAGATCGTGTGATATCACACCATTGGACTTTTATTTGTAGCGGTATGTGAAGTCTAAATTCTTTTTCAAGCTGGTTTCAATTGAGGCATTTAAAGCCAACATTACTAAAGTTATTCACGAGATACCGAACGAAGTCCTCCAGCGAGTCATTCAAAATCGGTGTTTAGGGATGGCCGCATTACGGCGGAGTTCCGGCCAGCATTTGGAACAAATTATCTTTAAAAAATACTGTAAATGTCATACAATTTGAATTTTCGTTGTTTTATTTCAATTTAAAAGCCGATACATCTAAATCGCATACTCTTTATTTAAACAATCATGTGATCTTCTTTCTTTGACAACGGTGGATCCTCGATTTAACCTCATTCTTTACCCCACCCAGTCCATTAGCTCTCTATCCACCCTGGAATAGGCGGCACTAAAGGTGTTTTATATATTTGTGCGAAATCACTAATAAAGCAGTACTCAAGTGCTACAATTAACGGGAGTTCACCAAATCGATTTTTTTATTTATTTTTTTTTTCCAATACCAAAATAATTGGCCAAGTATGCAAATATGAAAAACAGTGTAGCTGTTGTAAGAAACTAATCACACTCTTATCTTTACCAGGCTGCTCCAAGCGCCAACGCACAACAAAAAAGTTTAAGTAGCGGGAATAGCAGCAAATGAAGTGATTGTTTTGAATTATGTCGCTAATTATTTTCTAAGCATCATCACATGACTTCAGGGGCATACCTACCTGGCTTTTGATAAAATGCAGAGTGCCAAACAAATTAGGAATCGCGGAAGATAGCAAGCCGCTGATGCCTACCGAAATTGCTGAATAAGCGAAATTTAGTGATTTTTCGGCCTTCGCAAAGTAAACACGCAAATTTCGGCTTCTATGAACAACAGAGAGCTATTTTAACATATTTTGATTAAAAAAAAGTTCTAAAAAAGAAGAAAAAAAAAAACACAACATCGAACTATAGTAAACACGCAATGTTTTTCAGTAATTGCCACTTTAATGCAGTTTTGGCAGTCATTGCCGCCAGCTTTGTCGTAACGGCACGTGGCATATTCTATCGGGAATGCATTGGCGCCGAAAAGAGTCAGAAATTCGTTGGTAGCCAGGACAATTGTGCCAAGTACATCTACTGCGATGGCAATAATTCGTTCGAAGGTGAGTGTCTTGATGATAACTTTTTCAATGTGAATGAGGGTAAGTGCGCTGAACGTACAGCGGTTGTGTGCAAGATTGGCGAGCAGGCGAATATTGAAGGAAGTCAAAGCAGTCAAGGGAATCAAGGGAGTCAGGGAAGTCAAGGCAGTGAAAGCAACCAAGGGAGTAAAGGCAGCCAAAGCACTCAGGGCAGTCAAGGGAGTCAAGCCAGCGCGAGTCTATGGGATGGCGAACCTGTGAACGGCATTAGCATGGGCAATTTCTTCAACACCAACACCAATTCCAATTCAAATAGCATCAACAATAATATTAATAATCAAAATATGAATAGCAACATCAACTGGAATGCTCTTGTCGGCCTTTCGAGCATTCAGCAGCAGCAGCAACAGGCAAAACAGCAACAATTGCAGTCGCCATTACTTGCTAGTGGCATTGTCGATAGTGCGCCGGTAATAGGCTTAGCGCAAAATGCCATTGATATGGGCAACAGTGGCGCCAACACAAACGAGGCTGACCAATCGCCGCAGTGCCCAATCAGCTACGGCTTACAAAACGTTATCTACTTGGCCAACGCCAGGTCTTGTGCAACCTACTTTATCTGCTATAATGGCATTGCCATACCGATGATGTGTCCGCGCCACACCTATTTTAATGAGGCGACGTCACGTTGCGATCACCAGGACAACGTCTACTGTCCGGTGAGTTATTGTGCCTTTTTCGTGCGCCTTCACGTGGCGCGCAATTGTGCAAATAAATAAATTGGCTCTTTTCGTTTTTGGTTTTTAGCTACATCGTCCGGTGCGCCTGATTTGCAATCGCGGCGTCTATGATTATATGCCACATCCGCGCAATTGTGGTTACTACTATTTCTGCTCCAATGGCTACTTGATGATCTTCCAATGCCCTTTCCAGTATATGTGGCATTACGAGCGTCGTACCTGTGTGCATCGTTCGCAGGCGAAATGTTTTTCCGGCGCAATTGCGGAGGCGATGCTTGGTTAGAAAAATTGTTGATTAAAAATGAAGAGTTATCAGCTGCCTGGCATAGAACACTTTCATGTTTGGAAAGGCGTATAGAATATAGCCTAACTGAAGATTGTAATATCCATGCACACACACACACCCACACACATACAAACAAATTAAAAATTTACATAAGGCATGTAAAAGTGAAGAATTGCTATCAGTATTGTTTTTATTCGTTGGCTTACAAGCTCGTCTTTTTCAATTGGCAGCAACTCATATCTAAATTACTTGTTCTCCCAGCTGGTCTGATAATTATCGAGCAACTAAAAAAAAGTGTACGCGCTTGAATACTACAGCTTTTAGATTAGAGATTCTTATTAAAATTTCCCGTAACATCACAGTTTGTATTCCTAGCGCTAGATTCAGTGAAATATTCAAGCTAATGGGTGATTAATTTAGAGATATCGCATTTTAAATTGAAATAAAACAACGAAAATTAAAATTGATTTGGCAATTTTTATTATTTTCGTGTAGAACCATTGATGGCATTTACAATATTTTTGACGTGATAACGTCTTATAATTCGATGTAGCCGGCTGCACGCACCAAAAATGCGTCGTTATCTTGCTCATGCGTCTTTACCTTGCTTGAACTGCATGTTATGTCAAGTTATGTTATGTTATGTTATGTTATGTTATGTTATGCTATGTTATGTTATGTTATGTTATGTTATGTTATGTTATGTTATGTTATGTTATGTTATGTTATGTTATGTTATGTTATGTTATGTTATGTTATGTTATGTTATGTTATGTTATGTTATGTTATGTTATGTTATGTTATGTTATGTTATGTTATGTTATGTTATGTTATGTTATGTTATGTTATGTTATGTTATGTTATGTTATGTTATGTTATGTTATGTTATGTTATGTTATGTTATGTTATGTTATGTTATGTTATGTTATGTTATGTTATGTTATGTTATGTTATGTTATGTTATGTTATGTTATGTTATGTTATGTTATGTTATGTTATGTTATGTTATGTTATGTTATGTTATGTTATGTTATGTTATGTTATGTTATGTTATGTTATGTTATGTTATGTTATGTTATGTTATGTTATGTTATGTTATGTTATGTTATGTTATGTTATGTTATGTTATGTTATGTTTTTTTTTTTCCTTGGGCTCTACGCGCTTACTGCGTTTCGAGTAATTTATTATTTCAATTAGTTTGTTTTCTAGAGCAAATATTTTCATACATACATATGTGCAGTATAACATTCAGATAGATTACAAGTATTTTCAATTACATAAATATTTTATAGTTTAACAAAACTAACTGAAATAAAATGCCTGCGATTGGATACAAGCAGTTAGATGGTTATTCTACTATATTACTATTATGATTAAGACATTAGGTAGGAATGTTTGAAGCATTGAAGTTTTTTAAATTATCAATTATTTTTTTGACAAATTCATTAAATGATGTTATCAAACTAGGATATTTTGAAATTTGTTTTATGTTGAATGCTGGAATATCATATTGTGCACAGAATGTTTCGTGTCTCTGTCGTGCACTGTGAAAGCGTGGGCAGTCGTGCAAAAGATGATGCATACTCTGCACAGTGAGTTGGTCACACGGGCACCAGTCTTCGTCAATGATTTTGAATCGCTTTAAGTATGCCTTGTTGAAACCATGGCCAGTAAAGAGCTGTGTCAATTCAAATGATATCCCAAAGAGTTGTCGGTATAGTTGCGCATCTTCAAGAATTGGAAAGAAAATCTTTGTAATGGAGCCAGTGGTATCGTCGGCATACTCCTGCTGCCATGACTCGAATATTTGAGAACGTATTTGCCGTATAGCATAGCTTAAGGGAAATGCAGTATATACTGGATCGACTCCTTGATTTGCTGCTTCTTTTGCCTGTTCATCTGCACGCTCGTTTCCTTCAATACCGATGTGCGCTTTGACCCAGTAAAAGTCAATTCTGTGTCGCTGGCGAAGAAGGTACAGGTGCTGATGAATTGATGCAATTAAAGGATTGGGGTTGCTCCGATTTTGGATAGCTTCCAAACAAGAGCGACTGTCGCTATATATGACTAGCTTTTCAGTTTTCAATTCATTCTGAGCCCATTTCAGTGCAGTGTCAATTGCTAGAGCTTCAGCCTGGAAGACAGTGCATGTGTCATGTAATTTAAATTTACGTGACGTCCAGTCGTCATCTTGTTTATGAACGACAAAAGCTGATCCACAAGCGCCTGTTTCTAACTTGCTTCCATCGGTATAGATGTGGGTCGCATTTGCATCCATAGTATTGTCAGCTTCCTGTTGTGATGCTATACTTTCAAAACGTATAGACTGACGCTCGGAAGGATGTAGTTGATTTTTTGGTGTAGTGCGTTGCTCAAGCATGACGTTTAGTGTTTCATCATATACTCCGGATAATTTGACACTTTCAATTTGCATAGTTTCTTTTATCTTCAGATGCAGCGGTGTGAATCCTGCAAGCGCCAGAGCCGAATTAGCCGAAACTGTGTGAAAGCCTCTGATTGCTCGTATAGCGAAAGTTCTTTGGAACGAGCGAAGAAGACGGCGAATATAATTAAACTGTATAGCTTTGCCCCATATACTTGCAGCGTAAGTTATAGTTGGCTCCACAACATGCTTATAGATTGTGATAACGTTGTCTGCGTGTACACCCCATGTGGGTCTGACATATCGGCATAAGTTTTTATATACTCGCTGAGCTTTATCGACAACGTACTTAGCGTGGTTGGTGAATCTCAGTCGATCATCTATTACTACACCCAGGTACTTAATTTCTTTGACGAAGATTAGTCGATTGCCATTTAAAAATAGTTCAGCTTGTTTAGCATTACTTTTAAATGCCATAGCATATGTCTTGGTGTCGCTAAAAGTCAACTTCACATTCTTCAGAATTCTCGGAAGTGCTCAGTTGATGCCTTCTTTAGTGCAGCGGCATATGTGCGTTTAGCATTGGAATGTTGCATAGCAACTGCTGTCGAAGTTTGAGTATTTTTTGAGTTGTTTAGCTTATGATGAAGTTGGATGCACTTTTTCTTAAGATCCTCGAGTTCATTATTCCACCATGGATTTGCTGCTTTGCCACGTCCTCGAATTTTCATAGATATTGAGCACGCCTTCTTGATAATTCCAGTAAGAGATTCTACAGTATTGTCCAGATCATATGCGGTACAATTGGCAAGGTCTACATTTAAAATATCTTTTATGTTGAGCTGCTCATCTAAAACTTCTTCGAACTTCTTCCAGTTGGCTGTCTTATTGTTGTATAGATAGGTTGATGTACTTTTTGCAGCAGTAATACTGGAGCTGTTTTCGATTTTAAAAGTTATTGCGCTGTGATCTGAATTTTGAATGGCCTCAACATTCACTGACCAATTTGTGATATGGTGTGCGAGATTTCCTGAAGCAATCGTTATATCTATGATTGAACAAGCATGTGCGCCATACCGTATCGCGTTGAATGTGGCAACCTTACCCTGATTGCTTACTTCCATATCGTTGGCAGCTATAATATTTGCAACTGCTAACCCACGATCATTTGATCTGTTTGAGCCCCATGATGAGTGCCAACCATTGAAGTCTCCACCTATGAGCTGTAGTGCTGGCCTCGTGCTACTAAGAAATTTATTAACAGCGTCGAGAGTATCAAATTTATCATCGCTTGGTTCGACATAAGCGCATGCGATATATAACGATCGTTGTGCTAAGGGCAGCTTAATGACGCTGAGATTTGGAGTTGAGTATTGTAAAATACCGAGTGCAGCACCAATAGTATTTTTTATTAAAATGCACGCCTTAGTTGTTCGATTCACCATCGGGAATTGGAACGTTGAGAATCCACTTAGTGTGCTAACAGTTCTAGTACCGGTGTATGGTTCAGATAAGAGTACAATGTCTATATCATGTGAAGCAATATATTGTATTAGCTCATTGTGTGCTTCATAGCAACGATTCGCATTAAGTTGTATGATGCTGAGTGGCTTAACAACCATACTCAATACGTGAGTTGATTCGCTGCTGCATGGATTTGATTTGGGGGCAATGTTTAGCGCTAACCGCAGAATGCTTTTCATCTACCTTGACGTTGGTTTTTTCGTTTCGCAAAGCACAATTGAAGCATTTGAGTTTAGATGCATCATTCTTTTCTGGGCAATCAGCATACTGGTGATTTTTGCTTGCACAGTGGGAACAAGGAGTTATTGTATCAGTGCATTTAGTTTTGGTATGGCCAAATTGCAAGCATTTGAAGCACTGTATGAAGGCACTGAAGTCAGATACATTTACTCGTTGAAAATCGATGTTGATGCGCTCGAGTGTAATCATTGCATTTCAAACATTTCCTGATACCTCTAGGACTGCATTATAAAGTGTCTCTGGATTTCGGCGGTTCTTGCGTCCAAATCGATATATGATATAATCATCGTGTTTAATTTCCGCACTGATACTAGCATTTTGATTTATTATGATGTTTACCAGATCACTTACTGGAATTTCATTTGATATTCCTTTCAGAATGACTAAAGGACGCTTATTTCTTGCATTCTCCGCTTTGAGATCTGTAACTTCTGAAAGTTTTCGCATTGTAACGTCACGTTGCTCAATTGTGTCGAATTCTACACGCACTTTGTTATTTGAGACAGGTACAATTTTCGCTGGTGCATATGTTGTGTCTTTAAATGTGACGCCTTTTCGGAAAGAATTGAGAATATCAGTGTGCCTACAGTTGGTGCCGTCTTTTGCACCTATGATTATTGCAGGCTTTGCAGTGACGTGGGATGCATTTTGCTTCACTTTCATAACCCTCTGTACATAGGTAGTTGCCAATAGAATGATTGTAATATTTACTATATCAAGCATCCCACGCTTTTAACTCTAATTTGAATTACTCTATTTGTATCTTAATTTTTGTTATAATTCTGTTCTGAGGTAGTTGACTATGGCTGATCGTTCGATTTGCTATTACTTCATTATAGGTCTCTTTGTCATTAAAATTTATTTTCTACTTTTTAGTTCGATTAGCAATAAAAGCGTGTTTTTTAGTTTTTTTAAACTATTTTTTTTTTTATATATAAAAATATAAATAATGATATGCATATACTTTGGTGCAATTTTCATAGTCTAATATACGTACATATGTCCTATGCCAATACATATAAACATGCATATATACAATTTCGCTCGATTTGCAAACAAAAAGAACAAATCTATATGTAAAGATGCATACAAATCATATGGACATATCACATGTACGAATCTATTCTCTACGTTATGATATGATAAGAAAAGTAGGAAATGAAATGGTATTGAAAAAGTCAAATCGATGATGTTGCCTCTTAGTGTTGTTGACTTATTAGCGTCTGATGCACAACCGAAATTGAAGATATATTTCATGAATTTGATAAATGTTTCGTCATTTTTCACGTTTGTGTAAATGTAAATTGACCTATTCCATTGCGATTACATTTACCTCCTCCTCTATATCCATACGGAATATCTATGAAACAAATAAAATTAAAATTTTCTTTTGAAAAATGCAACCATTCCATAAGTATTTTCTTATGACGTTGTCACGGTGAACTATCTTCAGTAAACCGACTTTACAGACAACCTCTTTTTTTAAGATAATTCCTTCCAAAGGTTGGCAACTGCTTCATAATTCTGCCGTCCGTAAACACCGATTTTGAATGACTCGTTGGAGGGCTTCGGTCGGTGTCTTATGAATAACTTTAATAATGTTGGCATCCAATACCTCAATCGAAGCTGGTTTATCTCTTAAGTATTTAGACTCTATATACCGCCACAAATAAAATTCCAAACGTGTGATATCACACGATTTTGCTGGTCCGAGATGAGAAATAAATTACTCACTGAAACGACGACGCAGTAAATCCATTGTTTCATGGGCTGTATGGCAAGTAGCGCCGTCTTGTTGGATAGTTGGAATCAGATGTTGTGAAGATCATGGAATCACTTTTCGGCTTTAGAAAGTCGTTTATCCGTATATCATGGTTCGCCATTCACTGTTACATTGGCGCTGACCTCCACTTTGAAATAATATGGGCCGATGATTCTTACAGCTCATAGGCTGCACTATACGCTTGTTGTCAATGGATGTAATGGCTGGTCTTGAATGGCTTCGGGTTGCTCTTCAGCCCAAGCATGGCAATTTTGCTGATCGTCGTAGACATTAAGCCAAAAATGCGCCACATTGCCGAACAGTTGGGGCGAACGAATAGTTGAGCTGAGCGCGCGATGAACACTTTTCACAGAGTGTCGATTTCCATTATACAATTTTACGATTTGTAAACGTTGTTGAGACGTAAGTCTTTCCTCGATAAAATGTCAATAAATACTGAAAAAAATTATGTATTCAGTTTGACAGTAGCCAGGCGTCATCTGTCAAAAAATCCTTATTAGAATAAGTACCTCCAATCTCATCACCCTTTGCACTAAGATTTAAATAGTTTTCCATATCAAAATTTATTATGTAGGTCTATTTCTCGAAGTGTTAAGACCTCAAATGACTATTTTCAAATACCGTCATCTCGAAAAACTGGAGCCAATCTCACAAATCAGAGAACGTCTAAGTTAAACTTTGCCTTAATTAAGATTTCTTTGTACATGGGCTCAAAGTATCTATATATCTGGGTATATACATACATATAAACTTATTATTTTCAATTTATATGAGGATTTATATACAGGACCAAAAATTATTAGCGGAGCTATAGAACTGTCGATCCAACAGAAAAATATCGAGTTCTTCCAAGTTTACGCCATATACCTAACAGTTCCTTGAATATACATATTTAGAAAATGTAAAATACAAGTTAGTTCTTCAAAACTAATATTATCGCCTTCGAAGTACTCCCCATCAAGTGCAATGGAACAGTCTCTACCAGCTTTCGGCTATTAAAATGCGTTTTTTTTTTATTGTCGGGACAGACTAGACTTGTGCTAGACAAGTACAGCACTCAGACACAGTTAAGTCCATTGAACTGCACTCGGGTTCCCTTTTGAATTTTCTTTAAATCTACCCGACCTCCCGAAAAATCTGAGTAGATCTTGTGGTGCGAAGGAGCCAAGGTGGCCGCTTCTTAACACATCAGTGCCAAAGACGACCTCAAGCCAGATTCGAGCGAAGGCCGGGCAGATACACAGAAAGTGGTCCGCCGTCTCATCCTCCTCTCCACATGCTGGGCAGAGTGCACTGTCTGAGATGCCCACATTTTCCATGTGTTTCGCCCACAGAAAGTGGCGTGTCATCAGTCCAACCAGCTTTCTGCAGTCCCTTCTGCTTAATAACCGAACGATCTGCGACAATCGGTCGGACATGACAGGTAACATCAGTTTTGTTCATCTGCATCCCCTCTCAGCCTGCCAAACTCGCTTGCGGGTTGAAGAAACCCTTGAAATATACTACAGTAATTTGGGAGCCTGAAAGACTTTCGGAGATGAAATTTCGGATAAAAGGCAAAGATAAAAGACTATTTTGGGCCCATCTGCAAAGAATGTATGAATGGCAATTGGACCTTTTTGCCGTCCATTTTGCTCTATTACAAAACGAAGCCTCTTGCTAAAGCTTATTTGTGGAATAACGTAGTCGGACCTTCGGTTTGAATCCAGAGAGTTGCTGTGATCAAACAGCCTCTGTGAGAATTGTTCTGGCATCTTTAGTCTTAGAGCAGATTTCTTAGCAGATCTTCTCACTACTAATTTTATTGGATGCCAGTCGAGAAGCCTGTCTATTGCCGCTGTTGGAGTTGTGCTTTAACAACCTAGCATCATGGCAAAAATCATATAAAGCTGGCAGTTTTGAGGCAGTTTATAGTTCGAAAATACGTACTGAATTTTATTTAAATATTTTATTCTGTATAGGATCGTCCTAAAGATGATAGGTTAAGAGTTTTGACCTTCAGCTATGGTAAAAAATTAAATTTAAGAAATAACTTCGGCTGCCACGCCACCGGAGACTCGGCAGCAGAGTTCTGTCCGCTCATTTCATATGTATGCACACACTCGTCCAATCAGTCGTTGCTCAGTTGTTCATATATCACCAACACATTCTCAGTTGTTTCATAAAAACGACCGGTTTCATGCCCCGCTTACGTCAGCTAATCAACTGATTCTTTCAAATTCGGTGAGAGCCGGTTAACGGTCCACACCTTCTGCATTTGTTTCATCATGAGACCTTCCATTTCCAGCACAACAACCAATTGAAACGCCAATTTCGTGGTAGATTTATTGTGTATATAAACAAACGTATGTATGTATGTATTTATTTAGTTTATTATGACTAAAATTGTACTCGTACGCTAGAATATTATTTTATACACTTTCCACATAAGAGAGTAGTGATTTTCGCAAAACATAATAGAATCGAAATAAGAATGCAATCAAGTAAAAAACAATTAAACTTTTCAATACGAAATGCAATAATAAAAAAATAATTATGATGCTCCACACGAATGTGAAAGTAGAAACATAAATGCACAAATATGAGAAGCAACGCCGCTAGTATTGCAATAATGTGTGACCGCAAGCTGTAGAGGAGCATATACATGCGTATGTATGTATGTATGTATGTGTGTGCGTATACTCTCCAACGCGCATTAGCTGTATGAGAGTCTGAAGCAGCAGCAGGGCACACTCGTCACACTACCAACTGCATTGTTTCCAACTTACATACCACAAAAACAAAATCGCGGATGGGAGGTATGCTGGATCGCTGGACCGTTACGTTTATTTCCAGTAAAATAGATGAGAGCTGCGCACGTCGAAATGGTAAAGACGCAGCAACATATAATCCTGCCACTTAGTGGGCAACAATCTGCAATAAAATAAAAGTAAGAAGAGAAGTAAATGAATGAAAAAAGCAGTAAAGTGAATTAAAATAGAATAAAAGCGAAAATTGCAAAGGCAACGCGATTCGCAATTGCAACATAATTAAATAATAACTGTAAAGTGGCGCGCATTCTCTCCAACGTTTGCGATTTTTTTATATTTTTTTTTTTTCACATTTCTTTTTATTTTTATATTCTGTACAACTTTCTTAATTGAATTTAATTATTTGCACCGTTGGCAGCCAAGGCCGAGCGCTCAGCTACTCCCGCACTCAATCTCGCACGCGCTAACACACACAAATGTACTCACCTGAGCAGCCATACGGTGAGAGCGAATATTTTCGGCACGTATACCATGCGCTCGTTATACAGGACGCTGCGAACGATCTTCTCGGCGACGTAGGGTGTCGGCAAGCCCGGATAACTGGCCATTATGCTGGTTTAAGTGAGCAGCAGCACGCGGAGTTGATTGTACATGATTTGAGGTTAATCCAATTATGCGCACGCGTTGGTATTACAGATGGTGATTGTCATAAAAATTACAATATAAAATAATTAACGAATCAATATGTGTTTACATGCCCATGTGTGTGTGTATATATGTATGTGTGTTTGAAAACAGCTATGCAGGCACTATTAACTTGCATATGTGTGTATGTATGTGAGCAAAAGCCACGGTAGCTGTGCCAGAAAGGTGCATTGCGAAAAGGATATGCGTCAAAGTACTACATACATACGCAAATACATACGAGGGGGGTTCAAAAAGTACCCGTGTTAGAAATGAAAACACCATTTTTTTTTTCAAAAAACAAATTTTTATTTTTCAACATAGTCCCCTTTTAGAAATATACACTTCTACCAGCGCTTCGGCCAATTTTTTAACCTCTCTAAAAAATAGGATTTGTCGAACGCTTTCTAAAATACGCCTCCATCTCGGCGATGACTTCCTCGTTTGAACTAAATTTTTTTCTCGCGAGCCATCTCTTCAAGTTAGAGAACAAGAAAAAGTCGAAGGAAGACAAATCGGGTGATTACCGGGGATGAGGCAGCAATTCATAACGCAATTCACGCAGTTTGGCGGTGGCAATCCCGAATGAATGAGCTGGTGCGTTATCGTGGTGAAACAGCACCTTCTTTTTCGCCAAAAGCAGCCGCGTCTTCTTCAGTTTTTTGTCAAGGCGGTCCAATAACTCACTGTAGTATTGTCCAGTAATCGTTCTTCCTTTTTCTAAAAAAATCCATGAGGATGATGGCGTTCGTATCCCAAACCATCGTCGGCATGACCTTTCCGGCCGTTGAGACTATCTTCGCCATCTTTGGAGCAGATTCACCGGGAAAAGTTTTGATGGCTGCTTAGTTTCTGGTGTGTAATGATGAATGCAGGTTTCATCAACGGTGACAACTCGACGCAAAAATTCCTGCGGATTTCGCTCAAATTGCTCCAAACACTGCTTCGAAGTTAACATCCGTATCCGCTTGTTGTCCACAATGAGCAATTGCGACACCCACCGGGCCGAGAGTTTTTTCATTGCCACCTTATCATGGAAAATATTAGTAACCGTTCCGGTCGATATACCTATGACCTCTGTTACTTCGCGCACTTTCGTTCGTCGATCAGCGAGAATCTTGTCGTGGACTTTTTGAATGATTTCCCCGGTAACCGCATCTGCCGGATCGCTCCTCATCAAAAACGGATGTTCGCCCGCGCTTAAATTCGTTTAACCAATATCTAACTGTGGTCATAGATGGCGAAGCGTTCCCATAGACAGCATCCAACTTTGCTTTTATCTCCTCGCATTTTTCCCATTCAAAAGATATTTCATCAGTGTGGAGCCACGTTTATGTCTTCTGACACAACAGGTACCTACGTCCAGGTTTCTCTCCTGTGAGCGTATGGAGACTATACGCCTTCGATAATATCCATTTCTTCCTCAGTGTTTTTGAGTAAATGGTACATCGGAAATTGTGCGATAATATGAAATTTAAAAGTTATCGTCTTGTCATCAGTCTGATACTGCAGTGAGTGCCTACCTCAAGCGCCTGTTTGGTTGTTTATTTGTCTAAAGCAGTTCGTCTCCGGTGGTATGCTGCTGTTGTTGTCGCCGTTGAGCTTTTTTTGAGTCCGCAATAAGAGCGTTTATTGTGTGCTATTTGACGCTGGACGAACACATGTCCTGTACAAGTAAGATCTCGGTTCAAAGACCCTTTCGAGCAAAGCCCGAATGCTGTGGAAAGCCACGTGCTCTGCGCTCTCTATTGAATTGTGGCAGTAGGGGCTGTCTGTAAGCTGGAAGCGATGGAGATATTCCAGAAAACAGCTGTGGCCGGGGATTAATTGGATGAGGTAATAGTCAGTGTCGTCGTGTCTTCTACCTACCCATTTCTCCAGGTTCGGGGCCACTTCTCAATCGGTCTTTGGTAGAATCTTTCCATCGTCTTAACCATTCGGCCACGGATCATGCTGTTTCCGTAGCTTTTTTCGCTGGCATCGGTTTTGCTCCTTGTACACCGTATAAGCGATGAACCGCCCCCGCGTGGATATCTACTGGTATCTTTCCGCCATTAACTTCGGCCTATGCCGGCGGTGCGTACTAGGCTATCGGGTCAGCTACAGTTCACAATAATCGCCTTCATTGACTGCTGCAAGGTGCTGCTTGAAGCTTAGTCCTGTGCTAATCATTACTCCCCGATACCTCATATACTCCTGTGACAGTATTTCGTCACCACCAACCGCGATTTTCATCGTTTTCTTTGCATACGAGCACCTATCAGTACCGCTTTTGTTCTCTGTGCTGCTAGCTCTAGGCCCGTTTTCGCAATACAACGCTGAACTCTCGAAACTGCATCGCTATATTTTGCTTCTAAATGATCGAGTCGTTCGTCAACCACCACAAGTGCAATATCGTCAGCGTATCCAACAAGGAAACTTCAACTTTAGAACCTCATCGTGAATAGAATTTCAGAGGTTTAGTCCCAGGGCACATCATTGCTGAGCTCCTCCAGAGACTTCAAAGGATGTTTGGCCTTTGCCAGTATTATATTTTAATACACGATTAGTAAAGTAGCTTCTGATGATAGGCAATAGATAATACGGCACTTTTATGAGCTGTAAAGGTCGGCAAATATTTGCGGTGTTGCCCGCATTGCTGTCTTGAGCGCAATGTTTGGGACATCATCTCAGCCAGGACCTTTGCAGTATTTTACCAGTTTAAGTGTATTTGAAGCTTCCTCTACTGATGGTACGTCTGTTACAGTATTCCTGTCATTTCCTTCATGAGAGGTCCTAAGCAGTCGCCTAGGAGTGGTATCATCTATCTTACCATATGCTGTACCGGCCTGGGTCGAAGCAACAAACCTCAGATCCTACATGAAAGGCATTAAATCGGTATACGCTTATGTGCCCTAAGCGTATGTTGCGCATCCCGCCCAGTACGGAGGAAGCTGTATTAGTCCTCGCGGTATACTACCAGCTAAGCTGACTGCTTTCGAATTCGTTGAAATAAAAAGACACGGAGCGGATGCAGAACAGCTGACCAACCGAAAGTATGAACAGGAACGAAGCATCCATACGTGGTAGGAGGATAGGAAGAAGTCTATGAGCAGACTATGGTCGTATGAATTAATTCCGAATATATTCAAATGGATACAACGAAAACATGGACAGATAGGTATCTATCTTAACCAAGTACTTAGTGGACATGGCTGCTTTAAATGTTTTCTGCATAGATTTAAACATGAAAACCACCCGTAATGCACTTTTTGTGGCAACTTAGTTGAAGATGCAGAACATGTCTTCTTTGTCTGCCCTTGTTTTGAGTTCGAAAGGGAAGAATTGAGTATTAGGGTTTTTTTTTTGTTTTGTTTGGTGGGTGCCTTCGCACTTACAGCGAACGTCGTCTACGTCTACTGCGTTGAGCGGCGTGGTCACTAAAAACCACCGCTCCTCCACGTCTGGGGAGACTCCATTCCCAGAATTACTTTCTGCTTTACTTCGGGAGGGCCCAGAACAGCGTCCATGAAGTCGACCAGTTCTATTCACCCACGTCAGGATACACCATATTTGCAGCCAACTTCCTGCTGTAGGCACGCCTTTTTACGTCTCCATCTGTGTCGCGTTTGGGTCTATTGGCCACAATTAGTTTCTGCGTCCACTCCTCTTATCATATAGAGGTTTTATGTCATCTATAGTCTCCATTTCTCCGTTTTTTGAAGTAAAAGGAACATCGGAAGTATGCGATATCAAATTTGTTAGTACAGAACAGTTAGTGCCTTCTCACTCAAGAGTTCCTGCTCTTCAGCAGCCCACTTCGCATATCGGAAGTACTGCATTATTTTTGCTGAATATGTCTTAAGAGCATTCCAGTTATTGATTGATTAATTCCACCTTCAACGAATGGGCACCATGGGCACCAGTGCGGGTTATCTGTAAGCTTAAAACGGTGGAGATAAGACCGAAAGCAACCGAAGCAAACTGCGTTAGTTAAAAATCTACGTCGCCATGTTTCCTGCACACCCACAGTGCAATGTCAGGTATAAGCCTATGGGTCCAACGCCCGTTGACTGATAGATTCCATCTATGTTGCTATTCTTCTATGGATTGCAGCCGCTCTGTAGCTTTTTCCCCTTGTAATGGGTATGCCCCTGCCTGTCATAGAGATGACGACTTTTCCGTGCAAGTATATCCAGGTAGGTATTAGGGTTGGGAAGCCAATAATGGTTAGTAACCTAGTGGATATTGTGCTTGACTCAGAACAACAGTAATCCGTTGCCAGTAATATGGCAAAAATAGTAATTACCAAACTGATTTAGAGCAAACATAAGGAGCCTAGCCCAAAGGAAACGGTAAATAATGATGGCTACCACGCTCTCCGTTCTCTTATACAGAGCTGAACTGTGGGCAAATGCGCTAAGGTAAAAAGATGCAAGCTTCTAGCAGCGGCACAATGAGCGGCAGCGCTGAGAGTTGTGTTCGCCTACCGCACAGTATAGGAGGCCAGCTGTTTAGGTAATAAGCGGTTACAGTAGACTTACTACAGTGTGTTTTTTTAGAGGTTAGGTTTTCAAGTTGGCACTACTACTACTTTTTTCGTAGATGGTCTTTTTGACAGCTTGATTTATGCTCAGTTTGGTTTGCCATTTCATAATGAATAGACTTACACCTGAACAAGTTTGCAAATCGTGCAAATTTATTACGAAAATAATGGTTCGGTTCGCGCGACGCATCGCGCGCTGCGTCCAATATTTGGTCGACATAATCGTCCATCAGAGTCACTAATTCGATTAACCATGAATCGGTTTCGCACCACGTTTGCCTTAGTGGATAATACGCATCCTCTGAGACGTCGTACAGTGCGCACCGAAGACGCAATTGCTGCTGTGGAGCAGAGTATCGAAGAAGACCCGAATGAGTCCATCCGCCATCGCGCGCAGCAATTGGAGATGTGCCCATCCACTTTATGGAAGATTTTGCGGAAGGATCTTGGTTTGCGGGCTTACAAAATCCAACTCGTGCAAGAATTGAAGCCGAACGACCATCAAGCGCGTCGCACGTTCGGTGAATGGGCCCAAAACGAGATGGCCACCGATCCCGATTTTCACAAGAAAATTTTGTTCAGCGATGAAGCTCACTTTTGGTTGAATGGGTATGTCAATAAGCAAAATTGAACATAATCAACAAGCCATTGCTGAGACGCCGTTATATCCTCAAAAAGTCACTGTTTGGTGTGCTCTATGGGCAGTGGGAATCATTGGTCCATATTTCTTTAAAAATGAAGCCGGCCATAATGTTACAGTCAATGGAGAGCGCTATAGAGCCATGATTAATGACTTTTTCGTGCCTGAATTGGACGATGTTGATGTGGACGACCTTTGGTTCCAACAAGACGGCGCTATATGCCATACAGCCAACGTAACAATCGATTTATAGAAGGAAACTTTTGGTGAGCGCATTATCTCGCGCCGTGGGCCTGTGGCGTGGCCTCCAAGATCGTGCGATATAACACCGCTGGACTATTTCTTGTGGGGCTATGTGAAGTCGCTTGTCTACGCAGATAAGCCCGAGACGATTGACGTCTTGGAAGAGAATATTCGGCGCGTTATTGCTGACATACGGCCCCAATTGCTGCAAAAAGTGGTCGAAAATTGGGCCTCTCGGCTGAAATTTATTCGAGCCAGCCGCGGCGGCCACTTGCCCGAAATCATTTTTAAAACATAATGGTAAACCCTTATCTTTATAATAAAGCTAAATTCTTGGCCATAACATTAAATTATATACGTTTTATTTCATCTTGAAAACCTAACCTCTAAAAAAAACACCCTTTACCTTTTGAGAGGAAAAGGCTAGGACATTAAGGAAAGAGAGAATGGAGGAAAGAGTTAGCAAACCTGCAGCACGCGAGTTAAGGGATGAAGCGCAAAGTCCATGGCAAGACTGCTGGATTAACGAACGAAACACGCGGCAGATGGACGGCTAGGCCAATAAAAGACGTCGCCACATGGTACAACAGCAACTTCGATGAAGTCAACTTTTATACAACCCAAATGTTTTCGGGGCACGAGTATTTCCAGAAATACGTGTTCAAAAGAGGGAAAAGCAAACACCCCACATGCATATCCGGGGATGCCGCCGAAGATGACGCTGAACACACATTCTGCCAATGCATGCTTTGGCAACCAGAACGCCGAACTCTGAAGAATGCAGTCGGGCACATAACCTCTGAAAATGTAATCGACAAGATGCCAAGTAGCGAGGAAGCGTGGGTAATCATCAGTAGTTTCGCGAAAAGAATCCTCCGTACGAAAAAGCGAGACCTGGACGCAGGCACATAGGCATAAACCTTTGCACTGGGGAAGATGGAACACTACTCTGAAGTAATGCGAAAGCGGTTCCAAATTGGGCTACGGTTCTAAACGAGGGGGAGTTTTTTAGTGGGTCGAGTCGAAAGACAAGTCTCACACTTTCGACTTTCAATGCTTTTGCCACCTCTATAAAAAAAATAAAAATAAAAAAAAAAACGTGTGCATATGCGCATAAGTATCAGGAAAGCCACGAAATATATTCTTGAGCATTTGCATAACTCTGTGTGTCAGCTCTTTAGCTTATTAAATTCTATTACAAGACCGCTGGTTCGCGGCTTACATCCACACACACATATACTCACATATTTTGCCTGCCACCGCCATTTTTGCCGCACAGCATTAATTGCTATTCCTCATGCTACACACACACATAAACATACATACATGCATGTATTTGTATTAGTATTATGCAAGATCCAATAGCCACAGCCATGTGTTGCAAATCTCCCTCGAGTTGGTATGTCCGTAATCTTGCATGTAATTCTACATAGTTGTACTCACCCCGCATCGCTGAGCAGCGGCAAATCGCCACTTGTCTTCATTAGGTAGGCATTTGCCACGGTGGTGCGTATGTAATCACAATCGGACAGGCGTAGCTCGCCGCGCAACGCCTCCATGAAGCCCATAATTCCATATTTGGTTGCAGTGTAAATGCCAGCACCAGGCAACGGCACCAAACCTGCAATAATTAAATTTCGATTTGATTAAAAGAATTCGTTGAGCAATGCGTATAGATATGTGGCATAATTAAATTGAAGGTAAGCAGAATGCGTAAGATATGCTGGGCAAAGTGAAAAGCAATACCGGAAAAAAATCTTAGAAAATATATGAGGCTATCACTGCATATTCACATGGCTGGAGAATAATGACTTACGTTGAAATATTTACGTAATTGTAATGATTCTTAGCAAACGAAAAGTTGGTCGCAATAATTCGAGTTGATTTTAACGCTCTTTAACCCACCGTTGGGCAACCGGGTATGGCCAAAGGATTTCGGCTAGGCACCTTGGGTATGTATTTGTACTTGCAAGGAAGTTGATGCAGCAGGAATTTTTGCCTAAAGGTCAAACAGTTAAGGAGAATTCATATTTGACCATCAAGAAACGTTCACTTGACGCACTGCGAAAGAATCGGTGGGAAAACTACAGGTGGATTTTGCACCACGATAACGCACCGTCACACAGTGCCCTCAAATCACACAGCCAGCAGTGCCCTCAAATCCGTGAATTTCTGACCAGAAACGAAACGAATACCACTCAACAGCCATCGAATTCACCTGATATGGCTTCCTGCGATTATATTCTGTTCGATCGAGTCAAAGCCCCACTACGGAGAACACGTCACATTTTAACAGCCGAAAGGAAGTAGACAAACAGAAGACGGTTCTGATGGCTACAAAAAAATAGAGTTCCAGGAATGCTTCGTGAGCTGGATAAATACGCTACAGTTGATAAAGAGTATTTTGAAATTTTTTTGATATATTTAGGAAAATGCAAAGAAAAGAAAAGTTTTAAATAGTGCAGAGGCATTACAACACGTGAGACATTTTTCCAGTCTGGTTTGCGTAATAACTCAAAGAGTTTTCAACCCCTTGACCCCTATTTAAAATTTTTGTAAATTTTTTTAATTAACTTTTTCAGCGAAAAAGAAATGATTTAAATTGCTCCTAATTTCTCATGAAGGAATGTCGAGTAAAAACTTCCACAAGAAAATTTTTAAAGTTTTTTCAAGCCGGTTGCTGGTGTTTCTCTATATTTTCTGATTATTGCATTTATAATAAAAAATGTAGATAAATGTAATATAATAATATTTTTAAATTTTTTAATGCACATATTTTGAGCTTCACTACTTGCTTTAAGAGTATATAAATATGTTTCGTCAAAAAGAAAATTATTTGTTAGCGTCACACGATAGCAAGTTACCCTGTCTGAAACCGCGTTTGGTATCAAACGGCTCGGAGAGATTCTTCCTAATTCCGACGGCGCTGCTGGTATTGAGCAGCGTCAAATTTGCATAGGAGGATTTTGCATTTGCGAGGATACCAAATTCAGTCATTCCGGTTTTGACCAACTCCTTTTCTTGCTGTCGAATGCAGCTTTGGAATCGACGAAAAGACGGTGTGTATGTCGATTCTCCTTTCATGGGTCCAAAACAAACAAACGTATTGTGAATATCTGTTCGATTGTAGATTTTCCAAGTCAAAATCCGCACGGATAAGTTCCAATCAGTTGGTTGATGGTGGACTTCAGCCTTTCACACAATATTTTCGACCATATTTTGCATAGGAGCTGAGACATGCACCTTATCTGCTCCATGCCACCATGTTTGAATAGCTCGGCCGACATCTTTTAACACGTAAAAAACTGGTACAACGAATTTTCTCGTGGTCGCTGTTCGTTCACCGACTTAGGAAAGGCCGGTCAAAATGAATTGTTGTACAAGAAAAGTATCGATGCTGTACGCGAATGATGGAGCAAAATCGTTGAATCACATGCCGGAGATTGAAGTATTCTCGGGCATTCTTTTTTTTTTTGTTTTTTTTTGTTTTGTTTTTTCGGGACAGACTAGCAAGTTTAGCACTCCGACACAACTAAATCCATTGTACTGCGCTCGGATTCTCGATTCTCTTTTTAATTTTCTTTAAATCTACTCGACCTCCGAAGAAATCTGAGTAGATAGTAGGAAGCCAAGAGACGCCTCAAGCCTGATTCCAGCGAATGCGGGGCAGAAGCACAGAGAGTGGTTCGCGTCTCATTCTCTTCTCCACATGCTGGGCAGAGTGCACTGTCTGGAGGCCCACCTTTTGCATGTGCTTTGCCCATAGGAAAGTGGCCCGTCATCAGTCCAACCAGCCTCCTATAGTGCCCTATGCTGAGTGACAGGAGGAAGTGCGACAGTCGGTCGGACATGACAAGTAACATCAGTTTTGTCCATCTGCAGCCTCTCTCGATACCTCACGATACCCACGTGTCCCGCGACTCATGTTAACATCAGGCTATTATGTCTACCGACATAGTTCAGCCTGGATTTACAGGATTCGAAATGGTTGGGGGGCCTCGTAGAAGTCGCACGCTTGATCTAACACTTGGCTACAAACATCTTGGCAGACAATGCGCAATAAGCCAGTGCAATCTACCAGCTTTGAAACCATGACTAGTTCTTCTTTAATATGGACCATTTCTTCTATATTCTTTCATAGATCTCAGCAAGAACGTGAAAGTACTAATGCTAACTAATATTTTAATCTTCATTATCTTTCAATTCCTGTCATTCCCGGTGGGACATCAGGCCTAAAGAGGTTTCAATTGTAGAACCAATTCCATTTCCGTTTAAACATGAATTTTGCACCTCCAAATCCGATGTGCGTGCTGCCGAAGCAGGCAGATTTTCCAAAAAAATGTGGGGACCACTTGGAGACTTCGATTTTAAAATCGATGCTACTTTAAGACGCCAGCAAGCAGGCTTTCGCAGTCATCATCATCGGGCAAATAAACGAGATGCACGAATCGTTATACCTAGTCTTCGTTGATTATGAAAATGCTTTTGATCGACTTAATCACGAATACATCTAGTGTGCCTTACAACGAACAGGAGTTCATGACAAGTTTCACCTTAATAAAGGCGCAATACGAAGCCTTCGAGTGCCGAATCTCTCATAATGGAATCTTATCGGATGCCATCCAAATCAATGCTAGCGTAAGACAGGGCTGCATTCTGTCACCGTTTCTTCTCCTTGTAGCCATCGATGAGATACTTACTACATCAATCGAGAATGCTGGAAAAAGAGGAATGCTATAGCAACCGATTTCAATGGTACATCTCGAAGATCTAGATTTTGCTGATAACATCGTTCTATTCTCTCAACGCAAATCGGATATGCAAAGCAAGTTGAATGATCTCGTAAAACATTCTAGTGCCGCTGGACTTAAAATCAATGCAAAGAAAACCAAACATTTGGCAGTATACACGAACGATGCATTCTACAATATCGGAGAGGAAAATATTGAAAATGTTAACGTTTTTCAACACCTTGGAAGCCAATTCACTGCGGAAAGCGATTGCAAAAAGCAATAGGTGCATTCGCAAGTCTTCGTCCGGTGTAGCAGTCCAAGAAAATGTACATTACAACAAAAATACGGACTTTCAACTCCAATGTTATATCAGTTCTACTCTTCGCCTGTGGAACATGATGTCTGTCTGCAAAAATTGTACAGAAGCTTCAAGTGGTGGCCAGACGATTGGATATCTAACACCGAATTGCATCGACGATGTCATCAAAAAACAATTGCAACTGAAATAAGAGAACGTAATAAGAGAAAAGTGGCACTGAAATCAGCAGACAAGCGCTGGACTGGAACCCCCAAGGACAGCGCAGAAGAGGCAGAACTAGAGGCTCTTGGCTACGCTGCATAGAAGAGGAATATAAAGCCATTGACAAAACATTGACCTGACAGCAAGTGAAAAATATATCCGAGAATCGGAATTTGGTCCTATGCTCCGTAACGGAGGCGAAGGAATAATGATGATGACTTGGAGACTGGTTTCCGTTTGCGTTTACATTCATGTTTCTTTTTTCTTCTAAAGTTTTAACTAGCTCGGAATACGTCAATAAGTTACAAGCCTAAGGAAGATCTGGTTAGCTTCACCTATAAGGTAACCAGATAATCTATAACAAGAGACCGCCTCTAACCTGAGTAGCCGACGCCTTTTGTAGCCGCTTGCTCCAAGACAGTTGCTGTAAAATTTCGAGGGCCTTTAATTAATGGCCGTCTGACGAAGTAGCTCTTCTGTTCTTACAAGAATGATAAAAATGGAGTTGATTTGTGGATCACCACATGCATGTTTAGAGCTATCCTCAGACCATTCGTCATTAATTATGACCTTACTTGGACCTATTGAAATAAAACAATCTCGGGGTCTATATAGTTCTAGAACGAATTGGACTCAACCTTGTCAAATATTGGAACAAAAACTCAAAATAAATATATCACTGAAAACTCAAGATGAAATTGACTCCGCAATTGTATTTTTCAATGATAGCGTAATACAAACAGTTGCTTCCTCTACACCAACACCGAAAATGACAAGTAAGGAAAATATCCCAACTTACATTAAAGAGAAAATCGGCGAAAAAGAAAGCTCCGCAAAACATGGCAAACCACCAGACATCCAGCAGATAAAACCAAACTTAATAAGGCGACAAATGCGCTAAAAGCACTATTAACATAACACAAGGAGAGTAAACTTCGAAATTATATGGCAAACCTGGGAACAGCAGCATCTACAAATTACTCCTTATGGAAAGCAACAAACCACATCGTTGTTGTTCTTAATGATCTGTTGGAGGAGCTGGTGAAGGGAGGCTGCAGGGTAATTGCCTACGCGGATGACGTGGCACTAATTGTTAGAGGAAAATTTTTGGATACTCTGTACAACTTGATGCAGGGATATCTGAATGCAGTTGTTAGATGGGCAACGGATTGTGGCCTGTCGGTGAATCCTCTTAAGACGGAGCTCGTCCTATTTACGAGGAAATATAAAATACCCAGAGCTCAACTTCCCTCAATAGGGGGCGCTCCTCTGATGCTTTCTGACAAGGTGAAGTACCTTGGTATTATCCTTGACAGCAAGCTTACATGGAAGCCCAATATTGAGGAAAGGGTGAGAAAGGCAACAATCGCCTTGTATGGGTGCAAGGGCGCAATTGGCAAAAGATGGGGCCTCTCGCCTCGAGTTGTTTTCTGGCTGTATAATACCATTGTTAAGCCTATCTTGTTATATGGAGTCATAGTCTGGTGGAACTCACTAGAGAAGACGACATTGGTGAAGAAGCTGGAAAGAGTTCAGAGGTCGGCACTCATTGGAATCAGTGGGGCGCTTCGAACGACTCCTACTCTGGCGCTCAACGCAATGTTAAATGTGGTACCCGTAGATATCGCAGGCAGAACTGCCGCAACACGTACCGCAATCAGACTGAGGGGCTGGAGCTATAAGCTCAATCTCCCTTATGGGCACTCAAGCATCCTTAGAAACTTTGAGTTCATCCCTCTGTCAACAGACCAGTGTATACCCTCATTTAGTCCGACCGGAACATTCATCACTCTCATCCCGTCAAGGGAAGAGTGGACGGGGGGCTACACTTGGGGGCAGGGCCTGGTGAACTTGTTCACGGATGGATCGAAGTTGGAAGGAAAGGTTGGCGGAGGAGTCTTTTGCGAAGGGCTCTCCATCAGACTAAAATTCAGGTTACCGGACCACTGCAGTGTGTTCCAGGCAGAGGTAGCCGCAATCAAGGAGGCAGCTGACTGGCTGCTCAAATGTGTACTAACAGTCAAGAAGGTAAATATTTACTCCGATAGCCAAGCGGCAATAAGGGCCCTCGGGTCTATGACCGTGCATTCGGAATTGGTCAAGGAATGCTTGACCTCACTTTCGACTGCGTCCGAATTCTTTGACATCAGCCTCATCTGGGTTCCCGGTCACAGCGACATTGCGGGAAACTGTGAGGCGGATGAGCTGGCTAGACAAGGGACATGTGAGGTGATTTCCCCGCGGAGGGAGAAAATTGGAATCCCCCTGACTACCTGCGGTCTGCTCCTGGAAAGATGGGCATCGCGCAAACTCAGCGAGCGCTGGGAAAATGCACAAACGTGCAAAGTCGCGAAATCCTTCTGGCCACGTGTGGACCGAAGGCGCTCGGGTGAGCTTCTGAGGCTGACAAAATATCAGCTCTCCAATCTAGTGGGTTCTCTCACAGGACACAATGCGCGAGGAATGCATGCTGTGAGACTTGGAATCATCTCGAGTCCTTTCTGTGATGGATGCATGGAGGATGAGGTGGAATCATCTCAGCACCTTCTCCTTAGCTGCCCTGCCCTGGCGGGGCTAAGATTCAGGCATCTTGGCTCTCACTTCTTTGCCACGCCTGCTGAGATAGCTGGCGCTGACATTAAAAATCTGATGAGTTTCATCAGCAGCATTAAGCGGTTGACGCGAACATAGTCATCGTTCATAATCCGCACGCTCCTAACCTTCCCATCACCACCTCTCCCCGCCCTCTCCCTGCACCGTATCGGTCCTTCCCCTCTCCTCACTTCCTTGAAAATGGTATCACAAAGGACGAATTTCTCTTCGTCCAAGTGTGCCCACTCCCTGGGCAACCATGCTAACCTTACAAACCACATCAAAGGCGCTGTAATACGTAAACCTCCCATCAAAACAGAAGCCGGCTAATGGGCAAAAACAAGTAAAGAAAAAGCCGATACCCTAGCCAAACACTTATTAGACACATTTACTAGCGAAATGGATAATCAAAACAATAACATTAAATCTAATTCCGCAAATCAAAACAAGAAAGACCACCGTAAGCGAAATTAAAAATCAAATACGACAGGTAAACGATAAAAAACTCCAGGATATGATCTAATAAATGGAAAAATTTTAAAAGAGTTACCTGAAATAGCATTGCAATTCATAAGAAATATATTTAATTGCATGTTAGAGACTAAATACTTCTCACGACTATGGAAAATTGCTCAAATTACCGCCATACCCAAACCAGGAAAAGATGCCACCAAAACTGCCTCATATCGACCCACAGCTTATTGCCAATACTTTCAAAGGTGTTTAAAAAAATATTGTTCGACCGATTAGAACCAATTTTGACAGCAAAAAAAGTGATACCAAGCCATCAATTCTGATTTAGACGGCAACACTCAACAGTTCAAAAAATCCACAGGGTTGCTAACAAAATACGTAACGATATGAATACGTAACGATATAAAGGAGTTTTGCATAAGCTCAAACGAATCTTTCCACAAAACTACTTTGAACTTTTGAAGATCCACATATCTGATCGAAAATTTTATATAAGATATGAAGACGAATATTCCGATATTCTACCAATGACAGCTGGAGTACCGCAAGGCAGTGTATTAGGTCCTCTTTTATATCTAATATACACCGCAGATGTGCCAACTCCGACAACAGATAATGCAATGATAAAAATGATAGTTCGAAACGTTGGAAATACGGAATAGAAATATGGGGAACGGCTAAAAAGACAAGTCTTCAGCTCATATAGCGAACGCAATCCAAAATATTACGAAATATAACAAATGCTGGTTTTTTTTATTTCCAATGAAGCCATACATCGTGACTTAAACATAGACACTATCCAAGAACAATCACAAAATGTAGCACTAAGCATATCCAGCAACTGTCAGTTCACCAAAACGAACAAATGCGTCAAATAGTACCGGCAGAAAATATCAAACGAAGATTAAAGCGACTCACACCGATTGATCTAACTATAAGATTTACAGTGTAATTACAAAACAAAAAAAAACAAAATAATCATAATAATAATAATAATTATAACAGATTCTTCTTACATTGGTAAAAGAACATAATAGACCCTAATTGTACAAAAATTACATATTGTTAATATATAACAGACTGTACTAAATAAAAGGGAGATATAAGACACAAAAAAAAAAACAAAAAACAACCACATGCAAGCTTCGAACTTTGAAAACCAAGTAAATGACAATTATGTGCATCTAAGTACTGGCTTGACTATTTGCTAATATAACTTTGCAGTTTGATCTACAAATAAATACATAGATGATTTTTTTATTTTTTAAGAAAATCAATAACGGAGTGACATTCCTCGGAGGTATACACGCAAGTCCCCTAAATCTGCTCGAAACATGAAATATATTTCTTAACACAAAACTAGTAACTACTTTGACATAAGAATTACTAAGTTAATTTCCATAAATTTCGCACTATTTCAACACTCACCTGCCAAAGCTGCCACTGCCACAACATGTCCCGATTTTCGTGCTACCATTTTGGGTAGAAATTCTTTTACGGTCTGTAAGTTGGAAACATTTTTTCAGTACTTAAAAAGCAACATACAAATTAATGAGCCGAAACTTGGTGCCACTTACCATAATATACGAACCCAAATTAACCGTTAGTATGGTTTCGATTTCATCGTTGCTCAAATGCGGTGTGGAAGTCATAGGCATTAGCGATGCATTATTGACCAAAATCTCAACAGGGCCCAACTCTTTTTCGACTTTCACAGCCATCAGCTGTAATTCGCGTGGTGACGAAACATCGGTCTGTAAATAAATAAATAAAAAAATAAATAAATAAATCCATTTTTTAACAACTCCTGCCATGAATTCAGCTTTAACGAGAATATAAAGCAGGTGCATACATTAATTTTAATAAACACATAAAGGGTCTTGCAAAAGTGACGCCTAGATAATAGTAGTGAATATTTCTTAGACGATAACTTTTTTATGTCATCTTTGACATTTCTCAAATAAGCAGATGTGTAATTGTACACTATAGATCAACGTATTAAAATTATTAAAACTTATTGCAAAAATGGTCGATCTTTAAGGTAGAAAAATGGAATATTTTTTTTGGAAAATAAAAAAATGGCGGACTTTTGCAAAAAAGGTATGTTTTTCGGGTAGAAAATTAGGGCTGAAAAGAAACGAAAGTAGCACCTGCCAGAATGACAAGCCTACAGAATAATAATCAGTTTAACTGTTTCATTCCAGATGTCCTAAAGAGCCAAAATCCTGTGGACAAGCAACCTATCTTTTTTTTAAAACGCTTTTGGTGCCACACTGCTACAAAAAATATATAAAAAAAAATGTTTTTGTATACTATTTAATGTCAATAATAACATATTGTACTATAAAATCAAAACGCTCGCAGTTTATTTTCTTAAAAACAAATTCCTAAAAAATATCTATAAAAAATGAGTATTTAACCAGACTACTACCTTAAGAAAAACATATCGCATACAAAGTTTGAGTTTTTTGGTGCAAATAATCATCCGAATGAGTCGACAATTCAAAGTTTGGTGACAAAATTGCAAGAAACTGGTTCTTTTCGGTATAGAAAAATGACTGGCATATCAGAAACTGGGCCTCCTGTGGGAAATATTGCTGCTCTCGCGCAAAGTTTTCCATGCGTAGAAGTCCACGCAAGTGAAGAAAGTTCCTGGTTGACATCCACTTGGAAGTGGCCAGAACGATTCTTCTGCATACGGTCCAAGCAGCTCACAACTTCCGGGATTAGTATCCAACCCAAGTATCCTTTGGGTAGCTTCCGAACACCCGTTCGAGAGCGGGCCAACGTGAGAAGACGAAGCATCCCAGGAAACCTGGTTGTGCGCTCGGTTTGAGACCCGCCACTTAAAAATCCTTCCCCAATGAAAGCAAGAACAAAACCTCAGATAAGAACTGCTTATTCTGATGACGGTCCCAGCAACGAACTAAGGACTATGATTTGAGGGTATGCACTTGGAATGTCCGGTCTCTTACTGGGGAAGGTGCCTCTACCCGGCTTGTTGAGCTCCTCGTGATAGCAAAGTTTGGCATCTCTGACCTTCAAGAGGCAAGGCAAGAAGAGCATTCGACCTTGCGACGTTTACTAAAGCTGTCATGTGAAGGAGCTCAAATTCGGAAGTGCATTTATAGTGGGAGAGCGTTTTCGTCGCCAAGTACTGTCGTTCTCCCCAGTAGACGAGCGTCTCACAATAATCGCAATAATTTTTCACCATCTCCCTCATTTGGGCCCACGTCCCGTCGATGGAGCAGGACGATGCAACCAAAGATTCCTTCTATGTGCGCTTGGAACGTTCCTATGAGCGCTGCCCTCGCCACGACACAAAAATCATGCTTGGCGACTTCAATGCCAGGGTGGGCAAAGAGGGAATTTTTGGTCCCACAGTCGTAAAATTCAGCCTGCACACCGAAATATCCGGTCAACGGACAGAGGCTGATCGACTTCGCTGGTATTCTAAACATGGTAGCCTGCAGCACCAGATTCCAGCATAAAAAGATAGATCAGCCTACATGGCTGTCTTCTGATGGAAAAACGCGAAACCAGGTCGATCTTGTTGTGATAGATGGAAGACACGCTTCTAGTGTTTTAGATGTACGTACGATCCGAGGACTCAACATCGACTCGGATCACTACTTTGTTGCAGTCAAAATACGCACGCGCCTCTGTGCAGCAAAAAACTTACCTCTAACTACGCAAAGAATGTTCGACATCGGAAAGCGGCAATCGCAAACTACAGCCTAAAGAGTCGCCACTCGACTCCCACTCCTGCTCTCTGAGAGTACTTCCCAACAAACCGGCATTCACAAGCAATGGAGCAACATTTTTGGTTCCCTACGTACCGCCGAAGAAGAAATCGGGTTTCGGCGAGCCCGAAAAAACAGTAGGTACGACGAGGAATGTCATGCTGGTGCTGAAAGAAAAGATGCTGCCTATAGAGCCACACTGCGATCGGGTACAACGCGAGCCATGTGGGATCGCTACTGGGAGCTGAAAAAGGAAAGAAGAAACGAAAGGCTGAAATACGTGAGCGCGAGGAGCTTAAGATACTGAACAACAAAAAAAATGCCCAAAAATTGTACCAGAAAGTTCGGCGACTTGCAGAAGATTTCGAGTTTGTATATGTTATATTTAAAAGCAACATCTAGGCGCGTCTTTTGAAAGACCCTTTAGTAACGAAAAACAAAAAAAAACAACTCCAACTACTGAAGCATGATTTCACGTCCAACCATATGCAAATATTCAAGTGCGTAAGGAGAACCGCCTTGCATGTAATTGGCTTATATTTACCGCTGCAAGTTAAATTAAAATTACTTTGTATGCATTTGTGTAAGCCCACACACACACACATGCAAGTGCACACTGTGGGCGTCAAAATGAGGTGTACAACTTTGAGTCTTACGATATCATCACTTTTTTATAGTTTTTACTGCATCTGATCACAATTTTTATATTTTATAATTCAGAAATGATTTCTATCGTCTTTTTCCGAAAATGAGGCACTGTCCATTTTTTTTTTTTAGTCCAGAAGGGGCAAAAATAAAAGTATATTTTATATATTTTTTTTATTTAATATTTATTTCACACAGAATACCGAAATTTAAATCTATTCAATTACAGTCATGTAATCTTCTTAAATCTTCATCTAATAAATATATGTACGCAACTAAGTTCTTACTATTTTTTTGATGAAAATACAACTTTATTCTAAAAAAATGGTTACAAGTTAATCATTGAAGGTATTTCCCATCGCTGGCTATTACTTTTTCCCATCTTTCTGGTAGATCTCGTATACCGTCGTGGTAAAACTGTTCATCTTTTGAGGTTATCCACGAATCAAGCCATTTTTTGATGTCTTCATATGAATGGAACTGCTGGTATGCTAGACCATCTGCCATCGATCGGAACAGGTGATAATCGGACGGCGTGATATCTGGAGAATATGGCGGGTGGGGTAGGATTTCTTATTTCAGTGTTTCCAGATAGGTTTTAACAGGTTTGGCAACGTGAGGCCGACGTTGCCATGCTGCAGAGTCACTTTTTCATGCCTTTCCGCGTATTGCGGCCGCTTCTCGCGCAGTACTCGGATCAATCGCATCAATTCAAGGCGATACCGAAGTCGAACCCCAGTGATGGTTTCCCTTGGTTTTAATAGTTCATAATAAATAACACCAACTTGGTACCAACAAATACATAGCATAACCTTCCCAGCGTGAATATTCGGCCGAGGCGACGACGTAGAAGCATGGCTTGGCAGTCCCCAAGGCTTTCTTTTCTTTGGATTGGGGTAATGAAACCATTTTTCATCACCCGTCACGATGCGATGAAGAAAACCCTTCTTTTTCCCTTTTTTGCCGCTGGAGGAGTTGTTCAGAGACGAAAAAACGACGTTCAACATCCCTTGGTTTTAACTCTTAAAGAACCCAAGTCCCAAGTCCCCTGTTTCTGAATCATTCCCAAAGCATGAAATCGCTTGGAAATGGATTGGCGGGTAACTCCTAAAATGGAAGCAAGCTCTTCTTGCGTTTGACACGGATCCTCATTGAGCAATTCCGCGCCTTCGAAAGTTATTGGCCTTCCTTCACGCGGACGGTCGTCAACCTTGAAATCACCGTCTGTGAAGCGACGGAACCAATCTCGGCACATCAACTTTCGCCTACACAACAACGATGAGTGTCTAGCTGAGCTAAACGTTTTCCAAGACGCCACCTACATCAAGCTTCAGCGTCTTAAGTAGGTTGGGCATGTTCTGAGAATGATCCCCAATTAAATTGCAAAAAAAGATCTAGAATAGTAAGCTGTATGTCCCTTATAAAAGGGATCGCCCAAGGTAAACCTAGACTGACGCTATTAATGACGACGCCAAGAACTTTGGACTGAAAAGCTGGAGGATGCCTGCAAGGGAGCGAGGTTCTACGTTGTTGTTATTGTTGTTGTAGCAGCAATACTATCCCCTTTCAGTGTAGTGTATATCACCTGTCGTCTTCGTCTAACTCATCTAAAGTTAGGCCCAGGAAACATGCTGTTTCGATAGGTTGTGTCCAAAGGCAGAGGGATGTTAGATGAGTGGATTTGCTAGGGCATGTGAAAAGCTGGTTAGTGTCGTGCGGGGTGCCTTCGCAGAGCATATGTTTAATTGTCCCAGTGTTACGCGAGTCTCACGGAGAAGTTGGAGCTCTTCATCTGCTATAGATGGTGGTTGGACTCAGGTTACGGCATTCGAGGTGGCCGGGAGCTTAAGAAATTGATGATGGTCTCCCGAAGAATGTCGTTTATTGTCTGACTAAACACTGTCCAGTAGATGTCTGTTCATTTTGTCCTGGATCTCGTCGACGTAATTGAGGAGGTGTCTTCTGACGTGCCTGAGAGGTGGCTCTGGCTCAAGCAAGCAAGGATGAAACCTGCGGTAGCACCCAAGCAGAAACTGTTTGCTGAGTTGTTAATTGTGCTCTTTTATTGGAAGCATATGTCCCTCGTTGTGAAGGTGTGGAGCCCTGTCTATGTAGTAAAACGATATTCTTGGTCGAAGCTATTTGATGTAATCCTTCCAATAAAGAAACGGGCTAACGGAATCTGGCTAAGGATGCTTGCATTCCAAAATGTATGTCAATAGTGATCAAAGAACTAAACAAATCTGGCGCGATGGTATTGATAATCACAAAGCCATCGATAGGTCATAAAATAACACCCGCTATCGACACTATAGTTCGATCGCAATAGTTTGGCAGCTCAACTACGAAGATTTATATGCAGAGAGCTGTCAAAACCTTTAGGACAGTTTTGACGTAGGCCATTGATTCGTTTGGAGAGAGCATTTGGCAGAAAAACTACCAGAGTGTGGACGTTTGGACGCGAGTACGTAATTTTCTAAAAGTCTGATCGCAAAAAAGTATTGAACAAAGTGAGACGTAATTGAAATACAGTCATATATATGTATATTTTCAAAAAAAAATTCGCAATTCCTACGCTATAGATCTATAGATCTAATAAATGAGTTCCTTTAGTAAGATCCTAAAATATATATAAATTCATCAGAGATCGTCTCATTGTTTTGACGCTCATAGTATAATGTATGAACACTGCATATGTATATGTATGTGTATTTGTATGTATATGTAAGTGTATTCGTAGTCAGTTAAACACACATGCATCGACCTTGCAACGCTTCTGCTCTGCATGCCTACCTTGTATGCTTTGGCCACGGCACTTGGTATTTTGGTAATGAGGTCAACCGTTTCGTAGCAGCCTTTTGAGTTCACATCCACAATGGCCAATTTGCAACCCTTCCGAGCCAGCTCAATGGCGATTTCCCGGCCAAGGCCATTACCTGCACCGGTCACCTAAGGAGAGAACCGAAAATTTGTGGTCAACAAGATGTATGAAAGGATGCAAAATTATATAATATTGGCATGAAATAAAATTGAATAAAACAAATTAACTCAGTTGCAAAGTACTCATACACAAACAAATAAAGATATTGCAAATATGCAGACTTTTGCTGCATTCCGACACGATTTTTAAAGCCAGCCAGTGCATATCCTCGGCAATCGGTGCTATGTTTCGTAATGACGCGGACTTAAATTCGGCCAAGGACTGTCACTTTAGTAAAATTCCCCAAAAATATTTTACGTTGTTGCAACAAAAATTTTTTTAAATTTGTATTTTATTTGCGAGTGAGATCGATTAGGTAGATTTCATTTGGTGGCATAAGAGGTAAACCTTTCAAAGGAAAAAATTAGATGATTATAAATTTCGATTGCGCAAAAATTGCAGCAGAAGGCTGTACATTTTTTTTTTTTATAATTTGTTTTTGTTTTTTTTTCGAGTAAGATCGAATAGATTCTTCTATTTTAAACGCATCAGAAGCAAAACTTTCAAGGGCAAAAAAATTAGATGATTATTTATTTCGATTCCCGGAAAATTGCAGCATAAACATTTAATTTTTTTTTAATTTTTCTTTTATTATTATTTTTTTTTAATTATCTTTTTTTTAATTTTTTTCATCAGAAGCAAAACTTTCAAGGGCAAAAAAATTAGATGATTATTTATTTCGATTCCCGGAAAATTGCAGCATAAGCATTTAATTTTTTTTTTAATTTTTCTTTTATAATTTTTTTTTTAATATCTTTTTCTTTAAATTTTGTTCTTTTATAATTTTTTTTATTATTTTTTTTTTATATTTTTTTTTTAATTTTTCTTTTATAATTTTTTTAAATTTTTTTTTCTATTATAATTTTGTTTTTTTTATTTTTTTTTCTTTTATAATTTTTCATTTTACATAAGGCTGTAAATATTTTTTTTATATATTTTTGTTTTTATTTTGTGTTTTATTTTCGAGTAAGATCGAATAGATTCTTCTCATTTAAACGCATCAGAAGCAAAACTTTCAAGGGCAAAAAAATTAGATGATTATTTATTTCGATTCCCGGAAAATTGCAGCATAAGCATTTAATTTTTTTTTTTAATTTTTCTTTTATAATTTTTTTTTTAATATCTTTTTCTTTAAATTTTTTTCTTTTATAATTTTTTTTTTATTTTTTTTTTATATTTTTATATTTCATTTTTATTTTTCTTTTATAATTTCTTTTTTTTTCTTTTATAATTTTTTTATATATTTTTTTTTTTTTGATTTTGTGTCTTATTTTCGATTAAGATCGAATAGATTTATTTAAACGCATCAGAAGCAAAACTTTCAGGGGCAGAAAAATTAGATGATTATTTATTTCGATTCCCGGAAAATTGCAACATTAGCATGTAATTTTTTTTTCTTTTTCTTTTATATTGTTTTTTTTTTCTTTGTTTTTCTTTTTTAATTTTTCTTTTATACTTTTTTTTTGTTTTTTTTTTTTGTAATATTTTTTTATATACTTTTTTTTTATTTTGTGTTTTATTTTCGAGTAAGATCCAATAGATTCTTCTCATTGAAACGCATCAGAAGCAGAACTTTTAAGGGCAAAAAAAATTAGATGATTATTTATTTCGATTCCCGGGAAATTGCGGCATAAGCATGTAATTTTTTTTTTATTTTTATTTTTTTATAATTTTTTTTTAAATTTTTTTTTATCTACTATAATTTTGTTTTTTTCTTTTTTTTTTCTTTTATAATTTTTCATTTTACAGAAGGCTATACATATTTTTTTATATTTTGTTTTGTTTTTTTTGATTTTGCGTTTTATTTTCGAGCAAGATCGAATAGATTCTACTCATTTAATCGCATCAGAAGCAAAACTTTCAAATTAGATGATTATTTATTTCGATTCCCGGAAAATTACAGCATAAGTATATACATTTTTCTTCTTTTATATAATAATTCTTTGTTTTAATTTTAATAATTTTTTTTTATCTTTTATAATTTTTTTTAAATTTATTTCTTTTTTTCACCACATTCGATTGCCTCTAGATTTTTTTATTTTTTGTAATTCGAAGTATCCCATGCATTTAATTTTTATAATTTTTTTTTTCTTTTATAATTTTTTTTTAATTTTTTCTTTTTTTCACCACATTTGAACATTCGATTGCCTCTAGATTTTTTTTTTTTTAATTCCAAGTATCCCATGCATTTTAGCGCAAACTTAAAAGCTTATGTCACTCACTTCTAATACAAAACGTGCTGTGCATCTAAAGATACACACACACACATACTAACATGTATGTATGCATGTATAAATACGGGCCACTTGAATATTAATTGCATTATTTCGATAATAAAAAAAATCTCATTTCCCCGCCAAAGAAGCCCCAATCGTACATAATAAGTGTGTGTATGTGTGTGCTTATGTGTGAGTGCGGGCGTATGTCTCTCTCTATAGCCACAACGTGAGCGAAAGTAGCCCTATACACACACACATGCATTGTGCTGCATGCACATCCGAATGCGTCCAGCGCTAACTCAATTAATGTCTTTTATTCGTTCTAATGATGCGCCACTCACAGGAACCCACTTTATAGTGTAGCATCAACAATTCAAGTACGCCACCCAGTTGCAGCAATCATCAGCATCGTCATCAGCATAGTCATCATCATCATCATCTATATGAATGCGAATATAGAGTCAGTCAACAACAAGCAGCAGGCGGCGACCAGCAGCCAGCAGCCAGCAGCCAGCAGCCAGCCAAGGCAACCCATTAAGTCCACGTTATAGCTGCAGCTGTAGCCTTACAATGTGCAGCAGTCAATGTAATCA